>OU744320.1:55369838-55565299 GCA_916610145.1 Eristalis arbustorum | reverse complement strand
TCTCCTCGGAGGTCTACTGGTGTAACGCTTGCAACTTCCAACGGCTACTTACTTCAAATGTTAAATGTTATTTACATATTTATGCACGCATTCCTTTTTTTCTGTGTACGAGGCCATTAGAAAAAGAGATATTGAAGAGCTATAGACGAAGTCAGGAAAAATAAGCCCAACTACCCAAACCTCTCGAACTTTCAGCAAACAAAGATTCAATTTACGGCGTAGGTAATGTTGAACACTCGTCTATGATTCACTGCGCATGTCATACAATTTTTATGGCAACACTTTTAAAACGTAATGGATTATGACTTGAAGTCAGAAAATGATGCAATACCTACACATAAGTAAGCATTGTAGTACATGAGTAAAATTGAACCTGCGCTTTAACTTGTCATCCACATGAAGATGAAAAAGGAATCGAAAAGGCAATATTTTAAAGCATTCATTTCAAGAAATATTCCATCACTTGTGTCGTAGCAAAAATAGTTATTTTGTATAATAAATGTGTGATTTCAGATAGATAGCAATGTAAATAATAAAAATTCAATTTCGATAGTATCGGTTACAATAATACGGTCGGAAATGTGAAATATTTGTTGTGTGTTAAGAAATGATATGCTTCTGCAACATTGTTCGCGTCTTATTAATGCATATTTTTATAGAAATTGTGCATAAGCAAAAGTAAAATGTAAATGTATTACTATTATATTTATGTTATAATTAACGGCTTTGCATATTAAAAAAGGATTTAATTCAAGGAAATTATTATTTTTTTTGTATTGATGTGTTAAATTAAATAGACTTCATATTCTAGTTTCTAAGTTCCTAGAACAACAGTTTTGCGCATGGATCGATTGGCTATACTATGCTTATACTTTCTCTTACGATGACACTAATACAAATTGTGAATGGTATATGCCTATACTTGTGTTCACAATCCCGAACAGCAACAAGACAACTGTCGGTGGCAGCTGACTTGGTTTGTTGCAAAGT
The DNA here is from genome assembly GCA_916610145.1 of Eristalis arbustorum. Taxonomy (NCBI): domain Eukaryota; kingdom Metazoa; phylum Arthropoda; class Insecta; order Diptera; family Syrphidae; genus Eristalis; species Eristalis arbustorum. Next base: position 55,564,309 of record OU744320.1, on the reverse strand, counting down.
AGCAAAGCTTATGTGTTTTACCTTTTTATAAATGGAAATCCCTCAGTACTTTAAATAAGAGTGCAAAATATAAAATATCTCTGAGGGAATTTCATTTTTTAAAGCAACCATTCTCAATCGCAGACCCCAGGGGCACTTTCAGAACTTTCAATAAAAAACACATCCTTATTATATTCCACTATACTTGTATGTTGGTAGATGTCCATTGGGAGATAAATTTTATTGCTGGGGGTCCGCATAGGCTCAGAAGTTTAAAAACTGCGTTTTAAAGTATGAGATTATAAGGTCTTTGTCTTCAAATGCGTTTGTATTCTCAAAAAGGAGACTCTTATTATTCACATATGCCTCCGTATATGGCAAAAAAACATGACATCAGTGGATACAGGAATGTTGCTTACTACATAAAAGACATTTATGAATGGACAACTACCGGAAAAAGGTTTGTCAAATTTTTTTATTTTTTCATTTCTCTAACATTACATTTTATTTTGAGTAATAATATATACATAACCGTAGTTATTTCTGATCAAACTTGGCTATAAAATTTGTATAACTTGAAATACCTTAATAGCTCTACTACGGTATTTTTCATATACTGTTGACAACAGTCTGGGAATCATATGGTTCATTTTCTAGTTCTGAGACAATTGTGACAATGGTTTCCGAAAAAGCCATTTTCGTTCAAGCTCGTAATTAAGAAATAAAATGCAAATTAGAAATTAAAATGCGACAGCTAATTAAACAACGGGACTAGATGTCTCCATTTTCGCACGCATATTTGGTTAAGGTTCCTTTATACTTGCGTGTGCCACCTGAGTCGCGGTCTTCCTCTACTGCGCCGTCCCTCGGTGGTGGATTCGAAGACTTTTCGGGCCGGAGCATTGGTTTCCATACGCTCTACATGACCTAGCCATCTCAATCGTTGGATCTTCACTCTTCTGGCTAAGTCAATGTCGCTGAACAGCCCGTATAGCTCGCCGTTATATCTCCTCCTCCACTCACCATCTATGCAAACGGGACCGAAAATCACACGAAGAATTTTCCTCTCGAAGCAATCAAGAGCAGCTTCATCCGCTTTTGACAAAGTCCATGATTCCGCGCCATATAGCAGGGCTAGGATGATTAAGTGTTACCTTGGTTGTTCCGGAGAATGCTTTGTTCACCCAATTGCTTTCTTAGCCCAAAGAAGCAGCGATTGGCAAGAGTTATTTTTCGTTTGATTTCAGCGCTGGTGTCATCGTCTGAATTGATAGTGTTTCCTAGGTAGACAAAGTTTTTGACTGGTGTTTCGAGTTTTGAACAATTCGTTCAAGAATGTTGAAAAAGTCGCATGACAGCGTCGGCTTGTCTGAATCCTTTTTCGACATCAAAGGTTTCGGTTAGGTCGTTACCGACCTTGATGGAGCAGCATGCAATCAGGCGAGTTTGGGAGGGATGCCAAAACTAGACATTGCTCTGTATAGCCAGTCTCTATAAATCCTATCATACGAGGCCTGGTGGTGGTGGGTGGGTATCGATTTGTTGCACCTAGGGTTTTTTCCAAAATCTGCCGAAGTGTGAATATTAGGTCGATGGTGTATTTTCCTGGTCTAAAACCACACTGGTATGGACCGACCAGGTTGTTGACGAGTGGCTTTAGGCATTCACACAATACAGCAGATAATATTTGTATGTGATACTTAGGAGGCTTATGGCAAAGGATCTCCTTTTTTGTGGATCGGGCAAACAATGCTGAGGTTCCATTCATCGGGCATATTTTCCTCCGACCGATTGTACAGATGAGCTGGTGCATGTTCCTTACCAAATCATCGCCTGCGGCTTTAAAAAGCTCGACGGGTAGGATATTCATACTAACAGAATGAACATACATGAACACAAACGCCGCTGAGTCTGTCTCCACTAATCGTAGTTGCTGCTTCTTCTTCTTCTTTGATTGGCGCTACAGTCCGGGTGGATCTGGGCCTCAACCAAGATGCCTCTCCAGCCAGAACGATATTTTGCCAGCTGCCTCCAGATGCGCACACCAAGTTGGTAGAGGTCCATTTCTACTTGTGTGCGCCATCTTGTGCGTGGCTCGGTATCGAACACTCTTCGGGCCGGAGCTGTGGTGTCCATCCGCTCTACCTGACCTAGCCGTCTTAAGCGTTGGCTCTGAAGACGCTTAACTAGGTGCATGCCGCTGTACAATCCATACAGTTCGTGGTTGAATCTTCTCCTCCAGACGCCATCAACGCAGACAGGACCAAAGATCGTACGCAAAACTTTTGTCTCAAAACATCCAAGAGCTTCTTTATCCGATTTTAATAGCGTCGCTAAAAATTCGCCCTAGAGCAGAACTGGGATGATTAAGAGTTTTATACAAAGTCAGCTTGGTGTTTCGAGAGATGACTCTTTTACTCAATTGCCTCTTGAGCCCAAAAAAAGCAGCGATTGGCAAGAGATGCGCTTGATCTCGGTACTGGTGTTGTTGTCCCAATTTACTCCGGAGCATGGTAGACGAAGTCCTTGACTACCTCAAAGTTTCTGCTGCCCAATATTACGCTCTGTCCGAGACGTCGATGTTATGCGTCCTTTCGTGCTGACAGCACGTACTTTGTTTTGTCCTGGCTTACCGCTTGACCCATTCTATCCACTTCCGCTTCAATGCCCCATTGACGGCTCGATGTGTTCGTCCATTCACGTCAATTTCATTTTTCTCAAGTATGTTATTAAAGAAGTCACATGACAGCGTGTCGCCTTGCCTAAAACATTTTTTTTTGACATTGAAGGTCTCGGTGAGTTCGTTACCGACCTTGATGGAGCAGCGACAGTTCTCCATCATCATCCTGCACAACCTGACGAGTTTGGCAGGAATGTCAAAGCTGGACATACCGCTGTATAGCTCGTCTCTATGCACGCTGTCATATGTCGCCTTGAAATCGACGAATAGGTGGTGGGTGTATATCTGCATCTCTTTAGTCTTTAGTCCTTAGGGCCTATCAGGTTGTTGACAAATGGTTGCAGGAGTTCACCCAAAACGGCAGAGAGTATCTTATACGCGAAGTTGAGGCGGCTGATCTATCGATAGTTTGGCGCAGGCAAAGTGGTCTACTCAGCGACAGACGCGATTGCACTCATCTTATACGCTGCGTTGAGGCGGCTAATACCTCGATAGTTTGGCGCAGGCAAAGGGGTCTACTCAGCGACAGACGACGATTGCACTCTTCGGACATGCTTTCCTCCGACCAACCAGATGATCTTCAGCTGCTTTAAACAGTTCCGCGGACAATCCGTACGCTCCTGCAGCTTTGTTCCACTTCAGTCTAGATATCGCTATCTGGACTTCATCTAAGTCGGGGGAAGGAACTCGTGTTCATCATCGTCCAAATTGAGCGAAACTTTCTGCCTGATAGCGGAATTTTTGTAGTCATCGCCCTTTAACAGTCTACAGAAGTGATTTTTCCAAATTCTCAGCATCGACTGCGATTCTACTACTATTTGTCCATTTTCTTCCCTGCAGCCTTCGGTTCAAGGTCTATACCTTCTGGATACTTGTTTTATCTTTTGGTAAAACTTTCGTACCTCCTTCTTATGCTTTTTCTTTGAGCTTAAGTGTACGATAGACATTTCGATTTCAACTTAAGCCACCAATGGCCACGGCTGAAGTGTCTATCCTGAGAGTTCATAATATATTTCACAAACAAAAACAGCTGACACAACACTGGTCAGCTGGTATTTGAGAAAAAAAGAGAGAGAGAGCGAGAGCACCTATGAACGCAGTGCGTCATCATACCCCTCCGTAACATTGAAGTCGAACGCAGCACCCATGGCAAGCTTCTTGAGTGCATAGAATCGAACTTTCAAGAGCTAGGGTGTAACATGAGCGTAAAAATCCACTTCCTGTACTCGAATTTTGACATTTTTATTTCCTTAATCATAATAAACTTACGTACTAGACAAAAATGCTCAAAACTAGTACAGTGTTACTAATTCGAACTTACTCGCTCTCGGCGGGCACCCTTTGCTAAACTTAATTTTATACAATGTCTTTCGGCCTAACGTATCTATACATATGTTTAAAAATAAATGACTTAAATACAGAACGTTTTTTTTTTTTTTTTTAAAGTTACTTAAACTAACTTAACTAAACATACACACATGTATACATGCGTGTATATAATAATATACGTACATCTACACGCATGAATGTGTACTTAACATATTTACATGTATATACACTTAAATACACTTCGTGTACGAATGTGTATATTTTTTTTTTGTTTTCCAAAAAAAAAGTGTATAAGAAAAAACTCAGAGTACCATCAGTGTGTGTTTTGAATGAAGTACATGCGATCCTTCGAGATGCAGAGATTGACAATTTTCTGTTAACAAAATTAGTATCGGCATACGAATCAATTGTGAAAGTGTCGAATCACACTAAAAAATATGTAACACGCTAAGTGCCAAAAGCATTCAATTCTTCACACACGAACTACCAAAATCAAGGTCATTTAAATTAATCATGTATAGATTCGGAGATTTATCTACAGACGTGCTGAAAAACGAATTGAATCACTCGATTTAAAATGTGAAAACATAAAATTAATTAACAAACACTACGATCAGTTTGTTGACACATTTTATTTGATTTTCTGAAATCGTTTAGATCTGTCATGGAGAACTAAAGAGAAACTTCAAATCTGTGTTCAAAACTGAAGTGAAATGGTGTTTCAAACGAAAACAAAAAAACCAAGCTAAACAGTTTTTTAACTGCCAAATAAACGGGCACGGTGAGAAAAACTGCCACATTAAAACCAATTGTGCTATATGTTCAGACTCTCACAAGGCAAGGTACATCAAAAAAGCAATGGAACACACAAATCAACTGACATATCATGTATACGCCGTCAAAGCAAATCTCTCAGCCAAAAATATCCCGCAACGCGTTAGAAGAGCACAAACGCACTTTGTCTCCAATCTTAATGATTTTTTCTCGCTCCCAAATAGCCGTAACGCATAACGTGGAGTACAACCTGAACTATTATCTCATCGAATATGTGGACAAAATCTTCAAACAACAATGACACGAACCAAAGGCATGGTCAGAATAAGAGAGTTGAATTTCCGGTTATACAAAGCCAACCCTACTGAGGAAAACCGGAATAAGTTTAAACGGGCCAGAAATGACAGCAATGCAACAATCCGACGTGTGAAGTTCTCCCATGAACAAAAGTTGAGGCAAAAAAACTTTTGGTAATTTGTAAAAAACGTAAAGTATTCCTTCTCGTCCTCAATTCCCACGCACATTTACAATGACATCCCAGCTGTCAGCTCTCTGGACAAAGCCAATCTGCTTGCGGCGCATTTTGCAGCCAGCTCAACACTGCTAGATTGTAATTTGTCCCCACCTGTACTCGAGAGCGTTGATTTTACCATGGGACAAATTCACTTCCGCACTCGTACAGTTGCAAGAGCACTTAAAGATCTTGACGTGCACAAATCCGCTGGCCCGGATGATATTCCCCCAATACTTCTGAATAGGTGTTCCTCTTCGCTGGCAAAACCACTGCGTAAGCTTTTTCATCTATCCTACTCTTGACATCTCTTTCCGAGTAGATGGAAAAAAGCATTTGTCCAGCCCGTCCTTAAAACGGGCGAATTTTCGTCACCCTCCTCGCACCGACCCATAGCACTTACGTCCCTTCTTTCTAAGGTCATGGAAACGCTGATAAATCGTCAGCTTATGAAATATCTTGAATCGCGGAAGCCTCTTAATGACCGACAGTATAGCTTCCGCAGCAGCTGGTGTCCCCCGAGGCTCTGTTCTGTCTCCGACACTCTTTCTCATTTTTATAAATGATCTCCTGTCTGCCACTTCTAATCCAATCCACTCCTTCGCTGATGACAGCACTCTCAGCTTTTCATATTCGTTCCAAAATGCACGACCCTGCCCTTCGGACGTAATATTGGAACGGCAGCGTATGTCAAGCACTTTGAATTCTGATCTGGACAGCATAATTAACTGGGGTAAGAACAAGAGTGGAATTCAATGCTTCCAAAACTCAATGCTGTCTGCTGTCTCTAAAGCGAACCCCTGATAATCAGCCATTATCCATGAATGGCGCTTGTATTGATGAAACTGGAAAACTTTCCATCCTTGGTATGTGCATCAACACAACGCTTAGTTGAAACGATCATATATTCGAGGTTGCCAAAAATGCTGCGAAATGTTTAGGTTTCCTTAATCGATGCAAGAAATACTTCACCACCTCTGATTTGGCTTTAATTTATAAGGCGTATATTCGCCCTATGCTAGAGCACACCGCTCATATCTGGTCTGGTGCCCCCTTGACTTCGGACAATTAAGGGTATTAATAACCGCTTGAGCACGCGCAAATTATAAAAAAAATGACACGAAGAACTCCGAAGAGTTTTTTTTCCCGATTTCAATGAGACTCAATGCACTTACCGCAGGGATGATCATATAACTCGGTAAATGTATTTCCAAAGCTGAGCAATTTAATACTACTACTCAATAAGCTTAATACAATTAGTACTTAATACTTGTAAAATATCTGAAACATTGGTTAAACGCATCTAATCGATTTTGTATATGTGCTGACATGAGCATATGCATGCATATGCATATGAGACATATGCTTTATGTATAAATGCTGTCATCTAGATAGCGAAGAGAGAAGTGGTGGCGGTGTTACCATAGAAATAAAACGTTCGATAACGCACAATTTGCTACCCATATTAAGTACGAAATTAATAGAAGCCATCGACATTGAAATTCCATTTGTTAACGGACTTTCATTAAAAGTCTTTAGTGCTTACTTTCCTGGCGGGAAAATTCTACTCAGAACCAAAATGATTTACGAAATGACTATCTTAAGCTACTTAACACTAACGACTTATTTCTCATAGGTGGAATCTATTCAGAAGGCTTTCTCGTTCGAAATTAGAAAATGTTATCGTTCCAAACACAGACCAAGTTGAAATCGACGAGAACATTAACAGCTTTACAAATGCTATCTTAGAAATTATGGAGCAATCGGTACCAAGGAAAGCTGTAGCTAGGCATTCATCCAAGATACTACCACCTCTTATCCTCGATATGAAACCTCGACTAAAACTCAGAAATTCCAGCAGATCGAGTTGGAGACGGACAATGACTCCTACCTAGAAGAATTTAAGAAAATGAATGGCCTTGTGAAATTCGCTATTGTGAATTTTAGGAATCAATCTTGGAACGATAGATTGCAGGGAATAGACGGTAGGGCGGTAGACCATTTTGAAATGTTGTCAGGATTATAAAAAAAAAGAAAACTTTTATTCCCCTTAAGATGGGCAGCTCTTTACTCCTTACATTCTGTGAAAAAGAAAATGCCCTAGCAGCCAGCGTCTTCAATAACCATTTGACTGCCAGCACTGGTATAACAGACACGAATATTGAATCTACCGTCCAACAGTCAGTAAACTTTGCAGATTCATATTCATCGTTGGAAAACAGTTATTCTGTTTACTTTGGCGAAGTTGAGGACAATATTTGCAGTCTTCAAACGAGAAAATCGACTGAATTCGATATGATAAGAAACATGTATCTCAAAAATCTTTCCGACTTTGCTCTTAACATTTTGGCAGAATTCTTTAATATTTGTCTTATATAGGGATACTTTCCCAATAAATGGAAAGTTCATGTGATAATACCCATTCTAAAACCTAGCCCTGTAGCCATAGACCGATAAGCCGACTACGTTCTTTTAGTAAGTGCTCTTCATCAAGAAGAGAGTCGTCTCTTTCATTGATAGTAATTCGATATTGATAGCTCAACAATTTGGTTTCAGATCATATCATATCATCAAACTTGCTTTCTTTCTTCAGATTCAGTTGGTTTCAATGTTGGACATAACATCTGGATTGAATATTTTAGTGTATTGTCACAATTGGAAAATTAATATTAATAGTTCACAGACTGCAGCTATCTTTACTACACGTAAAAGAAAAGCTTGCTTTCTTCCTAGCAACAGCATTTCTCAGTTTGAATGAACAAAATATCTTGGAATAAAAAAAAATAATAAAAGGATTAATACAATGACCAGGATTAATTTTCATAATATTATAAAGGATGATTTTTTAGCTATTTCTTCCCAGCAACAGCCTTTCTTTCAAGGGTACTCAGGTTGAATGGAATCGAAAGCAAAATATGTATCTTGGAATAAATCAAAATAATAAAGGGATACATTCAATGACCAGGATTCATTTTCATTTTAAATCCGTTTTCCATAATGTTATAAAGGATAATTTTTTAGCTATTGTCTTTTTGGCAACACTGGTTTAAACAGCTGACTCACGGTTCGTGTTTTGTTTCACTGTCAAACATGTTCAGTTTGGTCTATAATTTAACAATGAATCGTCTTACAAATTTCATTAAGCTCTTTCATTGTAACTGTGAATGGTGAGCGCTACCGTGAGATGATATCCAACTTTTATTTTGCCCAAAATGCAAGAGCTTGACTTGCATGACATATGGTTTCACCAAGACGTTTCCACATGCCACACAGCACGCGCAACAATGGACTTATTGAGAGGCGAGTTCGGTGAACATTTTATTTCACGTTCGGGACCGGTCAATTGGCCGCCTAGATTGTGCGATTTAACGCCTTTCGACTATTTTTTGTCGGGCTATGTTAAAGCCCATGTCTATACTGACAAGCCCGCTTCAAATGACGCATAGGAAAACAACATTGAAGTATTTATTCGTGAGATACCGGCCGAAATGTTGGAAAGAATATGCCAAAATTTCGATTGAGGCGATTCAAATATATGCATAAAATAAACTTCAAACATTAAATTATATGGACGAACTACTGTGCAAATTGTCACTACGCAAATTACAAACTGCTCAAAATAAATTGTTTAGAACGATCCTGGGGGCATGGGCTTATGTACACAGGGCAAAGTTGCTGACTGCACCCAACCTGGTAGGATGCCAGCGCGATCCCTGGGCCTGGCCTACCAGTTGTAGGTTGTGCGTGAGGTTAACTCCCTCACCACATAAAAAAACCAACGGTTACGAACCGACAACAGGCCTCGGATATGGACGGATTCAAAGTTGACGACCCCAGCAAACGATCAAAGGACAATGATATTCGGTTCTGCACGTGGAATGTGAGGTCCCTGAACAGACCACGTGCAGCCGATGAACTCGCGGAGGCCCTGAACTGCTACAAAGCAGATGTCACCGCCATCCAGGAGATGCGATGGGTTGGGCCGGGCAAAAGGAAGATGAGAAACTGCGACATCTACTACGGTGATTGCTACAAAGAGGGAAGGCAGCGCTTATTTGGATGCGTATTCGTTGTTCGAGGCAGACTTAGGCAAAAAGTCTTAAGCTTTGATTATATCAGCGAGCGCCTCATAACAATCCGCATCAAGGCTAAATTCGGGAACATCAGCCTGATTTGCGCACACGCCCCGACGGAGGAGAAGGATGACGATATCAAGGATGACTTCTATGATCTCCTAGAAAGAACATACGATCGATGCCCCAGCTATGACACCAAGATCGTTCTAGGAGATTTCAACGCACAGCTGGGCAAGGAAGAAATTTTTGCTAGAGTCATCGGAAAACACAGCTTGCACCACAACACATCCGGAAACGGACTCAGGCTGGTAGATTTCGCCTCGGGGCGTAACCTCTCTGTGATGAGCACGCGGTTCCCACACCTCAACATCCATAAGGGGACCTGGCGGTCTCCTGATCAATCAACCGTCAACCAGATTGATCACGTTGCGATCGACGTCAGACACTCCTCCAATATTCTCGATGTCCGCACGTTCCGAGGAGCCATTCTCGACTCGGACCATTTCCTTGTTGTAGCCAAGGTAAGGATGAGGATACCGAGAGAAGTACGGAGTCGAAAAACGAAAACACTACGGTTTGAAGTCGGAAAGCTACAATCGCAACTGACCGCTAGGAACTTTGCCGACCGAGACTCCCTGAAACTCTCTGAAAATTCGACGCTTGCCTGCACAGAATGGAAACGTTGTCAAAAGGCCATCAAAGAAGCTGCCACTGATGTGCTGGGTTTCACGACACCACCCAGAAGGAACCCATGGTTTGACGACGAGTGCAGGTAGGTACATGCAGCCAAGCAGGAGGCCTACAAGGCAACGCTGCATCGAACAACGAGAGCTGTTCGTGAGCTCTACGAACAGAAGAGATGGGAAGAGCACAGGCTTCTCAGAAAGAAAAAGAAAGAGCATGAGAAGCGCGCGGTCGTGGAGATGGAGAGGTGTTACGACAGGAAGGAGGTCCGAAAGTTTTACCAAAAGGTAAAACAAGTATCAGGAAGATACAGACCTCGAACCGAAGCCTGCAGGGATGAAAATAATTTGGAAAAACTTTTCTGTAGACTGTTAAACGGCGATGACGACACAAATTCCGCTGTCAGGCAGAATGTTTCACTCAATTTGGACGATGATGGACACGAATTCCGTCCCCCCGATTTAGACGAAGTTAAGATAGCGATATCTAGACTGAAGTCGAACAAAGCTGCTGGAGCGGACGGATTGTCCGCGAAACTGCTTAAGGCAGCTAGAGATGACCTGGTTGGGCGCATGCACCAGCTCATCTGTAAGATATGGTCGGAGGCAAGCATGCCCGATGAGTGGAATCTCAGCGTCGTTTGTCCGGTCCACAAGAAAGAAGATCCCTTCGACTGCGCCAACTATCGAGTTATCAGCCTCCTTAATATCGCTTACAAGATACTCTCTGCCGTTCTGTGTGAACGCCTGAAACCCTTTGTCAACAACCTGACAGGTCCATATCAGTGCGGTTTCAGCCCAGGAAAGTCCACTATCGATCCAATTTTCACATTACGGCAGATCCTGGAAAAGACTCAAGAGATGCAGATCGACACCCACCACCTATTTGTCGATTTCAAGGCCGCATATGACAGCGTCCATAGAGACGAGCTATACAGCGCCATGTCTAGTTTTGACATTCCTGCCAAACTCGTCAGTTTGTGCAGGATGACGATGGAGAACTCTCGCTGCTCCATCAAGGTCGGTAACGAACTCACCGAGACCTTCAATGTCAAAAAAGGTTTTAGGCAAGGCGACACGCTGTCATGTGACTTCTTTAACATCATACTTGAGAAGATCGTGCGAAACTCCAACGTAAACACCCGAGGCACGGTCTTCCAAAAGTCCGTTCAACTGCTTGCATATGCGGACGACATTGACGTGATTGGACGAACACAGCGAGCCGTCAATGAGGCGTTTGCTGGCATTGAAGCGGAAGCGGCTAAAATGGGTCTAGCGGTAAACCAGGGCAAAACAAAGTACATGCTGTCATCACGGAAGGACGCACAACATCGACGTCTCGGACAGAGCGTCATATTGGGCAGCAGAAACTTTGAGGTAGTCAAGGACTTAGTCTATCTAGGCTCCGGAGTAAATGGGGACAACAACACCCGTGCCGAGATCAAGCGCAGAATTACTCTTGCCAATCGCGTTTAATCTCAGTACTGATGTTGTTCGCACTATTTACTTGGGAGCCGAGGTAGACTAAGTCCTTCACTACCTCGAAGTTGTAGCTGCCTATGGTGACGTTCTGACCGAGTCGTCGATGTTGTGTGTCCTTTCTTGATGACAGCATATACTTTGTTTTGCCCTCATTCACCGCTAAACCCATTTTTGCCGCCTCCGTCTCAATACAAGCAAACGCTTCATTGACGGCTCGCTGAGTTCGGCCAATCACGTCAATATCGTCCGCGTATGCTAGCAGTTGAACGGACTTCTGAAAGATCGTGCCTCTAGTGTTGGCGTGTGAGTTTTGCACGATCTTCTCCAACACGATGTTGAAGAAGTCACATGACAGCGCGTCGCCTTGTCTAAAACCTTTTTTGACATTGAAGGTCTCGGTGAGTTGGTTACCGACCTTGATGGAGCAGCGAGAGTTCTCCATCGTCATCCTGCACAATCTGACGAGCTTGGCAGGGATGTCAAAACTAGACATGGCGTTGTATAGCTCGTCTCTATGCACACTGTCATATGCGGCCTTAAAGTCGACAAATAGGTGGTGGGTGTCGATCTGCATCTCTTGGGTTTTTTCGAGGATCTGCCGTAATGTGAAAATTTGATCGAGAGACTTATCCCCTGATAGTTGGCGCAGTCAAAGGGGTCTCCTTTCTTGTGGATCGGGCAAACGATACTAAGATTCCACTCGTCGGGCAAGCCGGAGTGGTTCTGCGCGGAGAAAATTTTTCTGATAAGGATAAATTTCAAAGTGACGTTTTAGATGTTGAAAGTGCATGCTGAGGATACATTTATGTACATTTACAGAAAATAGAACAGGCATTGCAATTTTATTGCTGACAATTATCTAATCAATGTACCCAACAAAAACAATTATCAACAGCTATAAAAAAAAGTTGCAGTTTTTTGCGCAATACAAACGCGTACTTAAAAGGGTTCATGACAGTAAATTTCACATGCGTGCAAATTAAAAAACAACACGTTTTGAGTTTTTACTCGGTTGATTTGTTTCGAGTAGCGGAATGCGTCCGCTCTCGTTCAACTTTATTTTCAAACTAATTTCTAAATACATTTTCTAGTCTATGGATGAAACACATTCATCCGTTCTTACATTATCTTATTTGCTTATCTTATTTTCTAGGGATGAAAGGATATCTTAAAGTAACATGACGCTTCATGTGGTCAAACATTCTTATTTTTGTGTGTTCGAAGAATTCACACCAAATTCCTTCTTATCTACACACATGGTGAAAATTAAAGATAACATGACGATGGATGAGGGTCATGTATTATTGACATTTATATGTTTTTTCTAAAATATGATAGCAAGGCAATTCTTGCTGTTCTTTAATTTTAACTGAGAGATAAGCCGTGATAAATTGATACTTTAACTCCCCCCTATCTTTAAAAATGACGTCCCGGCATTGACGTTCTCTGTATTTAATTATTTAGATATCCTTTCATTTTAACTAAATTAACTATAATTGTCTCTAATTTGCAATAATTTTAATATTTATTATAAATTTCACATTTTTAATTTCAATTTTAATTTCTCAATTATTTCATCCATTAATAAATTTCACAATTACAAATTTAATTTTTTTTGTTTTATATATCAAGTTCGAATATTATCTTTATATATTTCTTTATCTCTTTTCAATATTCTAAATTTTGTCCCTATACCTTCTTTTATTATTTGTTTTTCATACCTTGATTTCATTTTTGTTCTTTCAACTTTTATTTGTTCATTCTTCATTTCTTTTATATTTGTTTTTACAGTATTTTTTTTAATCTTATTATTAGTTTTATGTAACTTCGTATGTGCGTTTTTTCTTTTTTTTCTTTGTGACATTGTATGATGTTTTTCATTATATTTTCTTTTAGATTTAGGTAAATACTCTAAATTAAACTCTTGTAAATGAATTTCATTTTCTTTGTATTTTCGTTTCTTAATATTTAAATTATCTCTTATTATATGTTTTCCTAACATGGCATCAGACGACTTAGTACACAAGTTAGGAATGTGATTATTTTTTGTTTTATTATTATTTCCTTGTTCAAGGATATTTGTTAGATCTTCGCTTTCGCATACATATTCTTTTCTTGGTTCGCATAAATAAATATTTTCTGTGGTGTTATCGTACGTCAAAGTTTGGTTTTTTAAATCTAAGACAACGTTAGCTGCCTTAAGCAAATTAAAACCAACAAGAAGATCCGATTCTAAGCCTTCTAATTCATAAAATATTTCCTTTTTTCCAAATATTTCGAATTCGTAATAGTGAGTTATAAAAATGTAACTATTTATCGTTCTAACTCTTTTTATAATTGGTAATTCCAATCTATTTGCCAATATATTCGGCTTACAGTAGCAACTTGTGGCTCCTGTATCAATTAAAATTTTGAGATGGGTTCCAGTTAAATTACTGGGTCGATAAATGAAAGGCAAGTTCATCCTTTCTTTATAAAACGAATTTTCATTTATATTGTTTATTCTAAAGGTTTTTTGTTGCGGTTGGCCGCTTTTTCCCGAAGCAATAAATGTTCGTTTTTCAGTGGGCCTAACAAAATTAGTTTGGTTTTGTCTTTGTGGAATTTCATTATGTAAAAAGTTTGATCGACCAGAATTATAATTTGGAAGTGGATTATAAGAAACTAGTTGATTACTGTATGGTTGAAGATATTGGTTTCTATCATTATCGCTTAATGATGACTGTGTTGATATATCTACATCCATTGGCTGTTGTCTAGCTTCAAAGTGCATATTATTATTTCTTGGAGGAAACCTTAATATATTCTGCTTTTGGTCTCGTATACCTTGAGTTCGTGAAAACTGAAAAGCGAAATTTGCTCTCAAATTGTTAGCTTCTAACTCTTGTGCCTTAGCCAACGCGTTTGGCAAATCTTCAGGGCATAACGAGAATAATACGTTAGAAAGTGGTGCATTCAAACCTGTAATAAATACTCGTAGAGCATTCTGTCGGTTTCTATAGTTAAGCTCTTGCGTTAATGGTGCGGCGTTACCATACGTCATAATTGTCTTATTCACAATTAATGTCAGCTTTTTATTAACTTCGTTATAGAAGTCGGTCAGAGTTAAATTCCCCTGACGAAGTATGCTCAACTCTTGTTCGAGTATATGTACTGGACGCTTATCCGCATAAGCAAAGTCCAACCTACTAATTATGGCATCTATGTTTAAAACCGTACCGTGGTTAGTCAACGTATCATTTGCCTCTCCCGTTATTTTATTTCGCAATATTGTTAAGGCTGCGAAATATCTTCTGCTACCTCTTTGGTATAATGCTAAAGAGTAGCTGGCTGCCTCACGCCAACTAACGTAGCTAGTATTTCTACCAGAAAATTCTGGTAATGAGCGAATCACTTCTAAGGATTCGTCACAATTTACACTAGGTTCAATCATCTGAGTTTGATACTCAGTCACTGAACTACTCGCGGTTAACACGCTTAAACTTTTTTTCAAGCTTTCGATTTCATATTTTAAGCTCGCATTATTAGAAGCAATAAGCGTAGCTACTACTTCTGCTGTCAACTTGTCCTGAGCCATATTTCTCTTATGTGACTTATAAAATTTTTCTTAAATGTACTAATTATTTTTGGATTTTTTTTTTTTTTTTTGTTTGGTATCTTGGTTCTTATGTCTAATGGCTAAGTACCTTACCAAATATAGATCTGCTTCTTCTGCTGGCTGCATGCTCGTTGGTGTTTATCTTCATCTGATGATGGAGTGTTTCTGCTACCGCTACTGATGCTTGAATTTCTTCTTTTTGTATGCTGGTTCCCTTTCGCAGTCTCTTTTTCTTATACTATATTCATATATTTTTCTTCTTTTATTAATATTTTTCGCACTCTTGTTTTATACACTTAGTTCATATTTTTAGATTATTTTTCTCTTTTCCTTTACTTGGTACTTTATTTATTTTTATATTTTTAATTTTTCTGTGCAACTGATTTAGTATTATAACCTTTTTTGATTCACTACTTAATAATACACTTTCACTGCACTCTACTGTTCGGTCTAATTATTTCTTTAATTTTATAGGTTATTTTACTTTTCTCCCCTTTAATACTGAGGATACTTGATTTATTCAAAATTGGTTTTGGAATATTTGTTTTCTTCACTTACTAAAATTTTTTTTTTTTTTTTACTTTTCTCCTCCTTGACACTGAGGATACTTGATTATTACTTTTTTGCATTTGGTCCCTTGGAGTTACATTTATTTGTAGCTCTCCTGGAGTAACTTTATTTTGTTACACTCCTGGCAGGATCGCCAATTAAAAAACAACACGTTTTGAGTTTTTACTCGGTTGATTTGTTTCGAGTAGCGGAATGCGTCCGCTCTCGTTCAACTTTATTTTCAAACTAATTTCTAAATACATTTTCTAGTCTATGGATGAAACACATTCATCCGTTCTTACATTATCTTATTTGCTTATCTTATTTTCTAGGGATGAAAGGATATCTTAAAGTAACATGACGCTTCATGTGGTCAAACATTCTTATTTTTGTGTGTTCGAAGAATTCACACCAAATTCCTTCTTATCTACACACATGGTGAAAATTAAAGATAACATGACGATGGATGAGGGTCATGTATTATTGACATTTATATGTTTTTTCTAAAATATGATAGCAAGGCAATTCTTGCTGTTCTTTAATTTTAACTGAGAGATAAGCCGTGATAAATTGATACTTTAACTTGCATATTTAAATCCTTAAAATGCATCACAAAAAATGTTCTAAATATATATAAACAGTCAATAAGAGCATAAAATCATCAACAAAGTCTTTCTGTTATAAAGTCCCCAATAAAAAGCATTTTCATTCCAAAAATTCCCGGCCTCATCAAACATCTCTGGTCTTCTTCTTCTTCTTGTTGCGCTACAGTCCGGGGTGAACCTGGGCCTCGGTCAACAATCCTCTCCAGCTGGCACGTTCTTTAGCCAGCTGCCTCCAATTTCGCACTCCAAGTTGGTTGAGGTCCTTCTCCACTTGAGTGCGCCATCGGGTTCGTGGTCGTCCTCTATTGCGTTGTCTCACTGACTCGGAGTCGAAGACTCTTCGGGCTGGAGCAGTGTTGTCCATGCGCTCTAGATGGCCTAGCCATCTTAGACGTTGAGTCCGTAGACGCCTGACTCCAACTGCAACTCCAACACGATGTTGAAGAAGTCACATGACAGCGCGTCGCCTTGCCTAAAACCTTTTTTGACATTGAAGGTCTCGGTGAGTTCGTTACCGACCTTGATGAAACAGCGAGAGTTCTCCATCGTCATCCTGAACAATCTAACGAGTTTGGCAGGGATGTCAAAACTGGACATGGCGTTGTATAGCTCGTCTCTATTCACACTGTCATATGCGGCTTTAAACTCGACAAATAGATGGTGGGTGTCGATCTGCATCTCTTGGGTTTTTCGAGGATCTGCCGTAATGTGCAAATTTGATCGATAGTGGACTTCCCAGGCCTGGAACCGCACTGATAAGGACCTATCAGGTTGTTGACGAATGGTTTCAGGCGCTCACACAGAACGGCAGAGAAGATTTTGTAGGCCCCTCTTCGTTCCGACAGGCTTCTGTCCGATGTTTGTACCCTTTGAATAGTTGTTTCACCCGCTGGTAAAACTTTCGGACATTATTTCTGCCGTACCACCTCTCCATTCCCTCGATCGCGCGCTTCGCATGCTCTTTCTTTTTCTTTTTGAGAAGCCGGTGCTCTTCCCTTCTTTTAAGTTCGTAGAGCTCACGAACGGTCTCTCGTCCTTCTATCCAGCGTCGCCTTATATGCTGCTAGCTTCGCTGAATGCGCCTGCCGACACTCGTTGTCAAACCATGGGTTTTTTCTAGGTGGCATTTTAAAACCGTTGAAGCGTTGACAAGCGACTTATGCAGGCACAGGCGTCTGCACTTAGCCTCTGTCAATGAACTCCTACTCTCACCTCCCCGTGTTGAAATCCGGGAGCCGAGCACCTTCGACTGAAGATGGGGTAACCAACCCCCGTGGGACGTCATTGGCGGATGCAAACGAGAGAGGGGGAGAGTGGATGAGTCTGTATCAGGGCTCATCTTCTCTACGGATGGCGGCGGAGGAGCTTATCATCAGATTAGCCAACGGCGACATCCAGAGCTACCTGGTACACCTCCTTTTAGAGCTACTCTGACATATTCGGAGCTCAGATCTAAAAGGTTGCCTTCAAGGTCATATCGGGATTTTGGAGTAGAGTTGGCGGCGGAGGAACCCTATCGTGTAGGGTCAACGGCGGCACTCACAAACTCAGCGAGGTTACCGATACCGGAGTCATCCGGACCCTTCGCCCAAGGGTAAAATAAATGGGCCTGGCCTCCCAGCTGGGGGTTGTGCGTGGGGTTAACACCCTCACCACGTTTTGTTCAGAGACGACTACTTGCCTCGGATACTGACCGATCTACTGTTGACGACCCCAGCAAACGAACAAATGACCATGCTTGTCGGTTCTGCACGTGGAATGTGAGGTCTCTTAACAGGCCACGTGCAGCCGAAGAACTCGCGGAGGCCCTTGACTGCTATAAAGCAGATATCACCGCCATCCAGGAAGTGCGATGGAATGGGCCGGGCAAGAAGAGGATGAAAAACTGCGACATCTACTACGGTGATTGCAGCAGAGAGAGGCGCTTATTTGGATGTGGATTTGTTGTTCGAGGCAGACTTAGGCAAAAAGTCTTAAGCTTTGACTGTAAAAGCGAACGCCTCATAACAATCCGCATCAAGGCTACATTCGGCAACATCAGCCTGATATGCGCCCACGCCCCGACAGAGGACAAAGATGATAGTAGCAAAGATGACTTCTATGATCTCCTAGAAAGAACATGCGATCAATGCCCCAGCTTTGACACCAAGATCGTTCTAGGAGATTTCAATGCTAAGCTGGGTAAAGAAGAAATCTTTGCTAAAGTCATAGGGAAACACAGCCTACACGACACCACGTCCAGTAACGGACTAAGGCTGGTGGACTTTGTCATGGGACGTAACCTCTCTGTTGCTAGCACGCGGTTCCCACACCTCAACATCCATAAAGGGACATGGCGGTCCCCAGATCAATCAACCGTCAACCAGATTGATCACGTTGCGATCGACGTCAGACACTCCTCCAGCATTCTCGATGTCCGAACTTTCCGAGGAGCCAATGTTGACTCGGACCATTTCCTTGTTGTAGCCAAGGTAAGAATCAGGATATCACGAGAACAACGGAGTCGAGAACGAACACCACGGTTTGACGTCGCAAAGCTACAATCGCAGCGGACTGCCAGGATCTTTGCCGACCGAGTCTCCCAGAAACTCTCTGTTAGTTCGACGCCGCCTGCACAAACCATCGAAGAAGAATGGAGTCGTTGTCAAGAAGCCATCAAAGAAGCTGCCACTGATGTGCTGGGTTTTACGACACCACCTAGAAGGAACCCATGGTTTGACGACGAGTGCAGGCAGGCACATGCAGCCAAACAGGAGGCCTACAAGGCAACGCTGCATCGAACAACGAGGGCTGTTCGTGAGCTCTACGAACAGAAGAGAAGGGAAGAGCACCGGCTTCTCAGAAGAAAAAAGAAAGAGCATGAGAAGCGCGCGGTCGAGGAGATGAAGAGGTGTTATGGCAGGAATGACGTCCGAAAGTTTTATCAAAGGGTAAAACAATTATCCAATGGATATAAAACTCGGACAGAAGCCTGTCGGGATGGAAATGGACATCTGGTAGTAGAGTCGCAGTCGATACTGAGAATCTGGAAAGATCATTTCTGCAGACTGTTAAACGGCGATGAGGACCAAAATACCGCTGTCAGGCAGAATGTTCCACTCAATCTGGACGATGACAGACGTGAATACCGTCCCCCACACTTAGACGGGGTCAAGGTAGCAATATCAAGACTGAAGTCTAACAAAGCTGCTGGAGCGGACGGTCTGCCCGCTGAAATATTTAAGGCAGCTGGAGATGATCTGGTTGGGCGCATGCACCAGCTCATCTGCAAGATATGGTCTGAGGAAAGCATGCCCGACGAGTGGAATCTCAGTATCGTTTGCCCGATCCACAAGAAAGGAGACCCCTTTAACTGCGCCAACTATCGAGGGATCAGTCTTCTTACCATCGCATATAAGATCTTCTCTGCCGTTTTGTGTACCCGCCTGAAGCCATTCATTAATAATCTGATAGGTCCATATCAGTGTGGCTTCAGGCCAGGAAAGTCCACAACAGACCAAATTTTCACACTACGGCAGATCCTGGAAAAGACCCAAGAAATGCAAATCGACACTCACCATCTGTTCGTCGATTTCAAGGCCGCATATGACAGCGTGCATAGAGACGAGCTATACAACGCCATGTCTAGTTTTGACATTCCTGCCAAACTCGTCAGGCTGTGCAGGATGACGATGGAGAACTCTCGCTGCTCCATCAAGGTCGGTAACGAACTCACCGAGACCTTCAATGTCAAAAAAGGTTTTAGACAAGGCGACGCGCTGTCATGTGATTTCTTTAACATCGTCCTGGAGAAGATCGTGCGAAACTCACACGCCAACACTAGAGGCACGATCTTCCAGAAGTCCGTGCAATTGTTAGCATACGCCGATGACATTGACGTGATTGGCAGAACTCAGCGAGCCGTCAGTGAGGCTTTTGCTAACATTGAGACGGAAGCGGCTAAAATGGGTCTGGCGGTGAATGAGGGCAAAACGAAGTATATGCTGTCCTCAAAAAAGGACATACAACATCGACGTCTTGGACAGAGCGTCACAATGGGCAGCTACAACTTCGAGGTAGTCAAGGACTTCACTTACCTCGGCTCCGGAGTAAACTGTACTAATAACATCAGTACCGAGATCAAGCGTAGGATAACTCTTGCCAACCGCTGTTTCTTCGGGCTCAAGAGGCAATTGAGTAATAGAGCCCTCTCTCGAAGAACCAAGTTGACTCTATATAAGACTCTGATCATCCCAGTCCTGCTATACGGCGCGGAGGCATGGACAATCTCGAAAGCGGATGAAGAAGTCCTTGATCTCTTTGAGAGAAAAGTTCTACGCACGATCTTTGGTCCTGTTTGTGTTGACGGGTTCTGGAGGAGAAGATTCAATCACGAACTGTACGGGCTGTACAGCGACATGAGCCTAGTTAGGCGTCTACGGATCCAACGCCTACGGTGGCTAGGTCATGTGGAGCGTATGGACACCACAGCTCCGGCCCGAAGAATCTTCGAATCCGAACCTGTCGGGCAACGCAACAGAGGACGCCCGCGTTTAAGGTGGCGCACCCAAGTGGAGAAGGACCTCAACCAACTTGGTGTGCGAAACTGGAGACAGCTAGCCAGGGATCGCGCTAGTTGGAGATGCATGTTGGTTGAGGCCCAGGTCCACCCCGGACTGTAGCGCCACACAAAGAAGAAGATTTTAAAACCCAGCACATCAGAGGCAGCTTCTCTAATGGCGTTTTGACAAGGGTTCCACTGTTCGTCGATTGTTTCGCCTGGCAGGGTTGGACTCTCTGAGAGCTTCAGGGAGACTCGATCGGAGAAGTTCCCAGCGGTCGATTGCGATTGTAGCTTTCCAACATCAAACTGTTTTGGTCTTGCTCCACTCCGTTGTACAATCGATATCCGAGTTCTGACCTTGGCTACAACAAGGTAATGATCCGAGTCGATGTTGGCACCTCGGAACGTTCGGACATCGAGGACACAGGAGGAGTGTCTGACGTCGATCGCAATTTGATCAATCTGGTTGACGATTGATTGATCAGGGGACCGCCAGGTCCCTTTGTGAATGTTGAGGTGAGGGAACCGCGTGCTGGCGACAGTGAGGTTTCGTCCCGTCACGAAGTCCAACGGCCTGTGTCCATTGTCGGACGTATTGTCGTGTAGGCTGTGCTTTCCGACGACTCTAGCAAAGATTTCTTCCTTGCCCAGCTTTGCATTAAAATCTCCTAGAACGTAGTCGTAGCTGGGGCATTGATCGTATGTTCTTTCTAGGAGATCATAGAAGTCATCCTTGCTATCATCGTCTTTGTCCTCCGTTGGGGCGTGGGCGCAAATTAGGCTGATGTGGCCGAATGTTGCCTTGATGCGGATTGTTGTGAGGCGTTCGCTTATGTAACTAAAGCTTAAGACTTCTTGCCTAAGTCTGCCTCGAACAACAAAACCGCATCCAAACAAGCCCTGCCTTCGCTCTTTATAGCAATCGCCGTAATATATGTCGCAGTTTTTCATCCTTTTTTGTCCGGCCCATCCCATTGCACCTCCTGGATGGCGGTGATGTCAGCCTTATAGGCTTCTAGGGCCTCCGCAAGTTCATCGGCTGCACGTGGTCTGTTAAGTGACCTCACATTCCACGTGCAGAACCGAAAATCGTTGTCCTTATTTCGTTGTCCATGGTCGTCAGCAGTAGGGTCATCCGTATCCGAGGCTTGTTGCCGTCTCTGAACTATTGCGAGTATTACACGGTGGGGAAGTTAACCCCACGCGAAACCCCCGAACCTGGAGGACCGGGTCCTGGTTTAAACCCCCGGACAAGGGGTCGCTGCATACATTGGTTCACCTCTAAGCGGCTGCAGTAGAGGTTATCCAGAGGGCGCCGCGAGGAGGCTGTATGTCAACTTGACCTGTGCATTTACAGGGATCGTTGCTGGCATCTCGCCAAGTTGAGAGCAATCAACAACTTTGCCCTGGATGCACAGGCCCATGCCCTCCAACATCTCTGGTACGCATCCGATAATGCGTCCGTGTACCTGCCACACAAGGCCGCACACGATACTAAAGGATAAATCGAAGAGAGGTAAGGGAAAACACGAAGAAGGAATGTCGATCCTCGATCATCTTTTCACCCTTTCACACATATGGTACACCCCTTCTCTTTCTCACATATGTATAGCATCCATCCAGTACCCATCGCTGCAACAACAAGAATGAAGCCATCGAAAAGTAAGCGAAGGGTGACGAAAAAGAATAGGCCGAATCCCAAGATTTTTCGTGTACATGCAATTCGGTCAACCCCCCCTTACGTTTCACTTCCCTTGCCTACAAGAAGAGTCCCGTTAGTGACGAATTTAGATCACGTAAAAGCCTTCAGAGGCATGAAACATGATGTGTGTAGTGTATATGTGGTTTGTGTGCCCGCAGAAATGATCGCATGCGTGGGAAGGTGTAGGAAACACACAAACATATTTTTTATATGCTCATTTATAATATTCATGCTGCTTGTTGTATTGATACATAATTGAGAAGTAAAAGAAAAATTAGTTTAAAAAGGTAAAACAATAGGAATCGGTTTATATGGACACCATGCCACGAGTGCAAAGGAACAGTATATCAAGGAAGAGTTAGCTGTAAAATATCCGAAATCCTATGTACATTTCGGTATTTTACAGCTTACTCCTAGCAGATGTACTGTACTTTTTGTTTTGTGTTTCTTATTCGTTTTGAGTGTGTTCAGTGGAGTTGTAGTAGAGATTACTAGAATTGTAGCCCTCATTCTTTGTTGCACAATGAAACTAAAACAAACGTCCACGACTGAAGAGAAAGCGGGTGTAATTTTTAGAACACAATGTGAGGAAGAAAAACTGACATACACACCTTACATATGCATATATCCTCGAACATATCTATGTATACAATGCCTTTGCTTCAAAAATAATATTCTTTCATTTTTGATGCAAAGGCATTGTGTGAAAATGAAATAAACAAAATGTCTAATTGGAAACAAATCATTTCACATGATTTGATAGTGGTTAAAAACAAACTGTCAGTCCCTTGAATGTCGTTATAACCGGTTTTGACTGTAATAAAACTTTTGAGTTATACAAAAAGGAGAGCTGTTAGCAAACCCGGTATTTTAAGCCTATTAAATGGTTTATGCAATTTAAAAATATACGAATAGCATAACGACTGTAACTATTCGCACCCAATCATTCAACCGTGATATTCTCAATTACCCATGGTACGGATATTAAATATATTATTTTCGTTTTACATATAAGAGAAAGTCTTTCTGTTCAATAGTTTAAAACAGTTATATTGTGTATATTATTATAGTTAAAACACTTGCGACAGGAAAAATTTTAAGCAGAAATAAATAGGTTTCAATTATTGACAGGGGTCCCAATAACTACATCTTATGGAGCTATTATTATTGTTACTGCCAATAGTCGTAATTTTATAAGTGTTGTAACTTTCCACCATTATTCAGTTTCTATATATGTTGAAATTTTCTTAAGGGGCTAAATTGTAGTAGTCGTTACGCCACACTTTCTCACTGTGTATTGTTCACCCTGTATACGCATTGCCTCTTTTGCTTTAGTTAAGAGAAACACAATATCTCTTTACCACAAACTGAAGGACGCGTAATCTCTTTTCTTGCTAGATTGCTGAACAATTTAGGTAACACCCATATAATATATGTTTGCACATGTATGTATTTAGACAGTAATTGTGTAAAGAGTGATGAGTATAAGCATTGGTGAGTTGGTTTAATATTAGATGTTGTTGATAACGAGAATAAGACTGAAAAAACACATACACCAAGGGTGCTGGATTCTCTGGATATTTTTTAATTCAAACATTCAAATCTCCACTGCATGTAGCTACAGGCGAGCAGAGTAAACTTGAGTGACGATTTGCTGGCTTGGAAATTGGAATCTCTTATGACTCACTCATACCCTGTACTGGATCTGGAATCTGGATATTCACTTTAAGAGTTGCCGGTACGCAACTTTAGTCGCAATTTCACTCTTTTCTGACTTCGAGAGACTGAGACGCGATTATAAAAAAACTTTTTGAAACTTTTATTTTTTTTTTGTGATTTGGGGACTCTTTTCTAAAAAACATATTTTCTCCACGAAATTCATGTGTTGCCTTTTTTTAACCCACTAAATAACCCACAATAAAATAATTCAGACATATACAACCATGCATGTTTTATACAAAGCTATATCATTTTCTTAATTGTTTCGGAACAGATGGTCACACGTTTAAAAAATTCGTATATGATTTATATGATTGTGTGAATTTTGTTAATTGATTTTTGCGACTTTTCTTGGCCTACGACATTTTTTTGTGCTTTGTTAAATTGCTCAGCGGCAACACTGTTCACTTCCTTCCCTTTGCTCCCGCTCACACCAATTGAGTGCTGTGGCAGTTTTCACTTCCTTCTGTTTCTGTAAAAGGGACTTTATTTCCCTTTGCTCCCGCTCACACGAATTGAGTGCTGTGGCAGTTTGAACGAAAAGAGAAGCAGCGCACTGAACCCTCTTCCAGTTGGCACACAATTTTCAGTTCACTCTAAATCGTATTCTTTACTTGTTTTGCTGGAAAATCTTGTCCCATATCGCTATTTAATTTTTTTTATAATATCGAACAGTATTCTGAAAATCGTCTAACATAATGTTTGGTGTTGCATTATAAAAACAATTTCGATTTTGGAAAATTTAATCAAAAAAATAATTTCATTCTTTAACCCTCAGGGCTGCATTTAAATTCTATACATAAATACATACATAGTTTTTTTTTTGTATGTATTTGGTGATTATTACGAACAGTGTGCTTATAAGATGTGCTTAACAAGAGTCTTCTAGCAAATGTATCATCCGTCTGTAATTTACGCAAAATCATATTTGATGAAATTCATATTTTTTATTCTCTTTAACCAATTGTAATTTTTTTGTGTAATTAAGAGAATAATGTTTTGCATTTTAGCTATATGCAGAATAAGAGTTTTCAAAATACAATTTTCGGAACTTTAAATTGTTTCAGTGATTTTCCTTTCATATGTACATACATACGTGTTCATTCATAATAACGTTAGCCAAAATCGAGAAAATGGATGGGACCATGTGTTATATGTATGTATGAAGCATTATTTTGTTTTTTCATAGTATTTTAAAAAATTGTTTTGTTTAATTCTAACAACAAACTAGCAATAGCCTAGCAATGAATATATATCAACTTATAACTTATAACAACTAAAATATATGTATGTACATATATAGTGATGTTTATATAAGTGTGTGTATTTATATACATATGCAATTGCATGCAAGGGTGGTTTTTCCACAAATTTCGAATGGTTGAGTTTTATGGGGAGGTTATCTAATAGTCCTTTGTTTATTCAGACAGGATATCGATTTACAAGGAAAAGTATATACGAGTATCCATTTGAATACACTTGCATAATCTTGCAATATATAAATACAATGTACATGTAAAAAAAACATTTGTGTTAAATCATCTTCGCTTTTTGGAATAATTGGGGATAGCACGATTTCTGAGATCTAGTGTTTTAAGTTAAAAAAAATCTGTAAAGAAAAACCAATGTTTGTTTGTTTGTCCTTTATAGACCCTCAAACGGTAAGTGATAGACCACTGATGTCTTTGACGATTATAACTATATGTTCAGAATTCTTAGAAAAAGATTTTGTTTCCATTTTTGTTTATTTTAATTTTGATGTTTGGTAACGCGCGATTGATACATATATATAGCAACGACTTCAAACTATTTTATATTTTTTGAATAAACTCCTCCAAGATGCAGACAATAGCTATTGCAGCAGCAAATGGCTGACATTGTATCAACGTACATTCCCAATTTTAATAACATGCAGCTCCTTTATGCTATACAATTTTATAAGATTATGACCAAAACTAAGTTGTAAATTGTCCATACAGAGAACCCAATTTTGTGTGGTGTCTCGCTTATAAGACGTGGAGTGTTTTTTACAAGGCTCCTGCTCCTGCTTTAGCTGAGCTAGAGTAATTAGTGGATTTGTGCAATCTGCAGCGCGTTTTATGTTTATGTGAGGGCCGAACCACCTTATGTGCAAATGAAAAGAGCGCAGCGCGTAAGGGTACCTTTGGAAGACGAAATATACCGTATGCATTTACATATGTATGAACTCTGCCTGAACTCAATTATTCTCTTTATATAAGAATTGCTTGCATGACTCATCTATTAGCAAATGTGTGGGAATTCACACAAAATACCATTAACACATTTAAACCAGTATTTTAAAGTTTCAAGCAAGGAAGGGAAAAGCTGGGTATAGGAATCAATTGCAAATGATTTAATAGCAAGAAGGAATCTCATTACCGAACAGCAGATGTCAGAAAAAATATAACGAAAGAGAGAAATTAGAGCGAAACAACTTTGCTGAGGTGCATAATCTTTGAATCGAAGTTTAAACTAAATGTGGAGATTAAACGAGCACTGTACCCAAGTACTGAATAATGTTCAATGGGAATTATACCAGTTCTCACACGTTTATTACACATTTGAGTGGAATCATTTTAGCGAAAGGTCAAAGATCTCTCTTTTGGGATCCGAAGCCGCTTTTACACACGGGATTTCACAAACTCAACGATTGCGATTTTTTCCTGATTTTTTCCTCCCCTCCCATATGGTAATATTATTGATGATCACGGCCCGCACTACCATCCGTAGTAGCTGTTTGCTGCAATGCAGCAAGAAGTCTGTTTTTGCGCAATTATATCTAGATCATAATATCCAAATGGTCTCACAAGTGCGAAGAGAGTCCCACTTCTCATTAGCCAGTTCCATGATTCTATTGTCCACTTTACTCTTGTCATCAGCAAGGAGTGAGTGGAAACATGAGCTTACTTGGGATGGATCAAATCTGACCTCTTTCCAAACAAGTTTATCTACCTCACTGCCGGTTATACCCTCGTGACCCCTGATCGAATACGAGTTATTGATGTGTTCTTCTGAGTTCCACCCCTCTCTTGTTGGGAGATATCACAGGAAGGGTGTAGACGTCTAGGCCCGTTGTAGGAGTGGTGAAAATTGCTCCGCGCTTGTCAGCGACTTTTGTTTTGAGGCTTTTAGGCTGGCCTGCCTCCAAACCACGCTGCCTAGAGTCAAAATAAGTCTGACAATAGCAGTGCACATCTAAAGAATTTGTTTTGGAATTTGGACCCCATATTTTTCCCCGTATATCTTATTACGTAGATATACGGCAACCGCCGCCTCCTTAGTTCTTTTAGCAATGTTTAGATTTCAGCTTGGTGTCATATCTAGGATTAGCCCATTGCTCTTAGCGCTTTTCTTAAGGGTGAGGCTTATACCCTCAATGTTTGGACTCCAATTTTTTAACCGCAATATTTTGGTTCCCGTTAATCTGCTTTTTTCGAAAATCTCCAAGGGTGCCCTCTTACGCTACTACTCAAATGCTGGAATCACCCAAGGTTGCATGGCGGCGAGGGCATATTCCTTGATATCCAATGATGCACCATCTTTCGCTGCCTCTAGCTGCCCACACCAAGTTGGTGGATGTTCTTATCTACGTGTATACGCTGGCAGCATATTTTTTTCTGATTTTGTTCTGCCAATCACGTCGAAGTCGCTCGCGTAAGTAAGCAGTTGAGTGGATTTTTGGAAGAATGGGCCTCAGGTATTTACATTTAAGTTTCCCATGATCTTCTCAGGTATTATATTAACGAAATCACATGAAACATGCGTGTCGCCTTGACTAAAACCTTTTTTGACATTGAAGGTAACTGTTGCGGCATTTACGCAACCTTATAAAAATATTATATCTATAGATCGTGAATTATAAATTTATTTTAGTTACTTTTTCTATTTCACCACGTTGGTCTTTCCGCGCTATTGTCTTTCAAAAAAGAAAAGGGTTCCTCAATTGCAGTTGACATAAGGAAGTTGACTTTTTTTCAGCTGTCATTCAATATTTAGGGTGCGTTCGCAACGCCGTCTCCTGGTATGTCCGCTATCGGGCCGACCTCTAAATCTTTCCTAACATAAAGGACAGCAAACTTTACTGTAGGAATTTCATAGATACCCGCTGATGTTAAGATGGTTGCACTCCTCACCTGTCCGACTGGTGCCAACTTGGTTTCGATGACACACCCCTTTGGCCAACAGTTCCGGGGACCTTGCGGGTCCACTATTAACACTACTGGTGTAAACCACTTGGCACGTCGCGTGATGGTCAGGCGATACTCGCTCACCCATCGATGCCAAAAACGTTGTGCGTATCTCTGAGAAATCACCCAATTTTTTCGTAGGCCTTTTTTTTCATCATTGAATACTGCAAGTGACTTAGATCCATTTGACGAAACTAGTAATGATTCGGAGTTATAGCTTCGTCGTTCTCATGATGAATATTAATGTAAGCGGCCGAGAATTAATGATACTCTTTACTTCCAGCAGCATTCTCTTCGTCAGCTTATCTGAAGGATTACGGAGTCGGCGTGATTTTGTACAAGATGGTTTCCATCCATTTTGTGGTTGCGAATGTAAAATTCTGAACAAGTTTGTCCTTGTCAACTTGCTTGTAGGCTTCTTTCAGCTCCTTTTCGGCACCACGAAAATTCGTACCTTTATCGCTAACGAGCTCAAGTTATGTTTCTCTGCGAGCAATGAAGTTTCTGATGGCGAGTATTCAGGAATCAGTAGCAGAGAATGCGCGACCTCTATACGGACGGCTTGTGTTGTCATGCACGTAAGAAGAAATCCAAACCTCTTTTCGATTCTCCACAGGTTAAACACTGACATCGGACCAAAATAGTCAATGCCAACGAACGAAAATGGTCGGCAAAAGGAAGATAATCTAGCCTTCGAAAAATTTGCCATAATGGGCGGATTTGGCGTTGTCATTCTGCTCCTAGCGCTTAACATTCCATGTTCATCAATATGGGGATAGAGGGTGATAAGCGAACTGGACTTATCGACCATGCCTTTAGCGGATAAGCAGCTTATGTGGAATCTTGTCATCCCAATCAATACCAGTGCGCAAGACTTCCTGGAGTAAAACCTTAGCGTACATCAGGAAATCCGCCAACAGTCCCAAAGGATCGAAAATCTGCATAAGGATCCGCAGCACTTCGCGCCTTGTGGGAATCTCCGCACCTTGTAGCACATCCACGTTTGGCACCCTTGGGTTTGAGAGAAATGATGATATATGTAAGATAATGGATCGACGTACACCACCACATTCCAAGCACTTTTTCTGTGGCAAGCTCAGGAGTTGGTTTTGAGGTTGACTTCCTTCGTGGGGTTGGATTACATGACATCAGTTACCGCCTTCGAATTAGAAGTCTAATTTCGTACACAGAAGCCACCCTGTTAATGAATAAAGAAACTTTATTTGCAAGTCGTACCGCTTCTTCTTCTACCAAGTCGTCGACATAGTGGTTGTCCCGAATGGATTTCACAGCTCGTGGGTAGTCACGTTCAAACTTCTTGTTCTTTACGTTTTATGCGGTACTAGGGAAACAGGTTATTAGCACTGCACTCGCATATGTGGAGGTTAAGCTTAGACCTCGTACTTATGGTTTACAAACGCAAAGCCCGCGAATGGTCCATCCTAACCGAGTTTTGGCAGCCACTGGTTCCTCCATATTTCCTTCTCTGCAGCTTAATGGTAGTTCTAGCTTCCAATTATTAAGCCCAATCGAGGCGCAGCGTTGGTGTAATAAGCTATAGGCAGATCATTAAAATGTCTGTATCGCCTCTGTAACTTCTTTGCGTCCAGATATTGAAGTGGAAGCTGGAGGCTCTTTACGGTATGCACGTTCTATTACCGGGTATGCAAAGACTCATCAAGCGTGAATCAGTTTCGTACCTGTGGGTGTTAGCGGTCCGTTTTAGGCACAAAGGATCAAGCTTACATTCTACATGACGTTCAGCTGTTAAATCTTCGTCCCTTAGCGTCAATCATCCAACGTCTTGACTTGGGAGTTGTTTTCCTTTTAGTCATTGTGGTGTTTAAAGATGCAGCCGTGTTTTCCACACTCAGCAACTGATCATAGTTTACCATCGCGCACAACATCCGATTTAGATGGATGAATTTAGCACAATTGTCCAGTGAAGCACAATTCCCTTCACATACCAGACATTTATGTTCCGTAGGTGTATTCATTTGTTGAAAAGTCGGATGGTTGCCGCTGTTTGATACCGCTTCTGTGTGGGTGTGAAGAAATCCCTAGAACTTGGTCCAATAACGCAATTTGCGCCTGTGCAATATGATATATCCAAGTGCTGAACTCAGATAGAATGCAGACTGTCAAAATCTGTTTATATATCCCACAGTTAAGGTGAATGGCAGAAGGTAGCTTTTCATTCATTTCAGTATGGTTGTTGAGATGTGTAGCAAGACCAGTGGCCTCAAGCGTGGCGCAAAATTTTGTACAGCTTTTGCAAACTGTACTATTGTGTCCAGCTTTTCAGCCCTGGGCGTCGGCGTATTTTTTATTTTCTCGAGAAGTGAGTGGAGAATTTGTACCAGCCGTCCAAACATCATTTTGAGTGTAGCTATAATACGGGCTACACAACCTGGCTGGTATAGTAGGCTGTTGACGGCATTATAGGCTTTATCTTTCAGTGCACGTTCCAGTCGAACCAGATTCTATTCATCGGAGAAGCCAACTGTTCCTTGGTCCGGTAGAAGCTAGATAGGAATAATGGCCATTCCTCGGAGTGGTTTACATCGAAGTGGCGAGGCCCTTTGAGTACTGACTGCCTGCAGCTAGGTGACCTCCGGTAAGCATGAGCGAAGCGAGCTGTTGGTACCTATTACCAGCAGTTTCTCTGAAGTTTGGGTAGTACATCGTTGATGGTTGCTCTACGGTCTCATTAGGTTGACAGTGATGGAAGGTAGTCATTGGCGGGATACACGCTGCTTCATATGGCTGGTGCTGACGCAAGATGGGCCGAAGACTGCCACTTTCTCGTTGTTGATGTTGTTGGCCTAATATTGGCCGAGTATTGGCCTCTTCCTGCAGTAGCAGATGATAAAGACTCAGTGGGTTTTGGTAACTTACGGCTCTCGTTAGGAGTTGTTGACTAACCAGTGGCAGATGGTCATTGACATTTAGTATGGACTTAGTGCTTGTTGCTAAACAGGCGGATG
Organism: Eristalis arbustorum; assembly: GCA_916610145.1. Classification (NCBI taxonomy): domain Eukaryota; kingdom Metazoa; phylum Arthropoda; class Insecta; order Diptera; family Syrphidae; genus Eristalis; species Eristalis arbustorum. Next base: position 55,532,884 of record OU744320.1, on the reverse strand, counting down.
GAAAGTATAGTTGTTGCTGTTGTAGCATGCTAACATTAGCACCTATCCATGTCAAGTTCGCTTTTGCTCCATAACCCTGAGGTTTCAACAGACCTGTTACTGTCCTTTGATTTTGGAATTCACACCTTTGCGTTGAACTTTGTGTCTCCTTCAATTAGTCTTGTATTTTGCTTTTTTTATCTGTCGATCTATCCTCTTCACTACTTGCCCTTCCTCGGTAAGAAATTGTATTTCTTGTTATGTAGTCCTGTTGTAGAGCTCGTTCCTCATCTAACTTTTGCATTTCAATCTGAAATCGCCTTGCTGAGGTCCTTCTCCACTTGAGTGTGCATTGGCTTGTTGGTCGTCCTCTATTGCATTGTCCCACTTGTTCGGAGTCGAAGACTTTCGGGCTGCAGCAAAGTTTTCCATGCGCTCTACATGGTCTAGCCATCTTGCATGCTTTTCCCCGATCATATCTTACAGTTGAACTGGTGCATGCACCAGATCATCTCCAGCTGCTTTTTTTTATAATTTGCGCGTGCTCAAGGGGTTATTAATAGCCTTAATTGTCCGGGGTCAAGACACAGCACGGGCCGAAGGTATAGAGGGAGAGAGGAGGTACCTGTGCACATTGGTCTTAAACATTTGCGGATTGTAATCTTTTAGAAATATTGAGCTGGGAAGAGCATTCCATATTCGTGTGGTGCGGCTAAAAAACGAGTCTCTAAATTTCACTGTGCGTCCGAAAGTAGGCTTACGATAAAACACGGTACGTCGATGTTCGAGCGAGTCTAATGAATCCGCGATATCGTTGTCTCCTATAAGTTTTATCGCTCGCTTTTGGATTCTATCTAGTAGGTGCAGGGTGGTCTTGGGGGCACCAGACCAGATATGAGCGTTATACTCAAGCTTAGGGCGAATATACGCCTTATAGATTAAAGCCAAATCAGAGGGGGTGAAGTATTTTTTGCATCGATTAAGGAAACCTAAACATTTCGCAGCATTTTTGGCGACCTCGAATATATGATCGTTCCAACTAAGTGTTGTGTTGATGCACATACCAAAGATGGAAAGTTTTCCGGTTTCGTCGATACAAGCGCCATTCATGGATAATGGCTGATTATCAGGGGTTCGCTCTGGAGACAGCAGACAGCATTGAGTTTTGGAAGCATTGAATTCCACTCTTGTTCTTACCCCAGTTAATTATGCTGTCCAGATCAGAATTCAAAGTGCTTGACATACGCTGCCGTTCCAATATTACGTCCGAAGGGCAGGGTCGTGCATTTTGGAACGAATATGAAAAGCTGAGAGTGCTGTTATCAGCGAAGGAGTGGATTGGATTAGAAGTGGCAGACAGGAGATCATTTATAAAAATGAGAAAGAGTGTCGGAGACAGAACAGAGCCTTGGGGGACACCAGCATTTATTTTGTGGATATCAGACTTGAACCCATACAAAACAACTTGGATTAAACGGTTTGAAAGGTAGTTTCTAATCCAAAGAAGCAGAGATTCATCAACACCATAGGCACGCATCTTCGACAAAAGAGCTTGACTCTGTCAAATGCTTAAGAAATATCAAGCGCAACTATCTTGCTTTCGCCTGCATTGTGCAAAGATTGGTTCCACTTTTCGGTGAGATAAGCTATCAAATCACCAGTGGACCTGTTGCTGCGGAAGCCATACTGTCGGTCATTAAGAAGCTTCCGCGATTCAAGACATTTCAAAAGCTGACGATTTATCAGCGTTTCCATGACCTTATAAAGAAGAGACGTAAGTGCGAGGTGGGTGACGAAGATTCGCCCTTTTTATACTGTCGCCCTGGACAAATACTGTTTTCCATCTACTCGGAAAGAGACCTGAAGAGTAGGATAGATGAAAAAACTTACGCAGTGGTTTTGCCAGCGAAGAAGAACACCTATTCAGAAGTATTGGGGGAATACCATCCGGGCCAGCTGATTTGTGCACGTCGAGATCTTTAAGTACTCTTGCAACTGTACGAGTGCGGAAGTGAATTTGTCCCATGGTAAAACCAACGCTCTCGAGTACAGGTGGGAACAAGTTACAATCTGGCAGAGTTGAGCTGGCTGCAAAATGTGCCGCAAGCAGATTGGCTTTGTCCAAAGAGCTGACAGCTGGGATGTCATTGTAAATGAGCGTGGGAATTGATGACGAGGTGGAATTCTTTATGTTTTTCACAAATGACCAAAAGTTTTTGCTACCCTTGGGACATTGTAGCACTTTTTGCCTCAACTTTTGTTCATGGGAGAATTTCACACGTCGGATTATTGCATTGCTGTCATTTCTGGCCCGTTTAAACTTATTCCGGCTTTCCTCAGTAGGGTTGGCTTTGTATAACCGGAAATTCAACTCTCTTATTCTGAAGCCTTTTTGCAGCTCGAGTCATACCATGCATTTGGTCTGGGTTTGATACACTTCACTCTATGCGGAATGAAGGATCTCATACCCAGCTGCTTTAAGCAGTTCCACGCATAGTCCATTCGCACCAGCAGCTTTGTTCGACATCAGTCTATATATCGCTATCTTGAATTCGTCTAAGTCTAGGGTACGGAATCCTTGTTCTTCATCGTAGTAATTGAGTGAAACATTCTCCCCGACAGCGGAATTTGTATCGTCATCGCCGTTTAACAGTCTACAGAAGTGATATTTCAAAATTCTCAATCCCGACAGGCTTCTGTACGATGTTTGTACCCTTTGGATCGCGCGCTTCTTATGCTCTTTCATTTTCTTTGCTCTTCCCTTATTTTATGTTCGTAGAGCTCACGAACCGCACTCGTTCTTGTATCCAGCGTCGCCTCTAATGCTGCTTGTTTCGGTAAATGCACGAGCTTTGTCAATTTAGGGGTTTATTTTGGATGGGGATCCATCACATCAGAGGTAGCTTCTCTGATGGCGCCTTGACAACGGTTCCATTGTTTGTTGATTGTTTTGCCTTGCAGGGTTTGACCCTCTGAGAGCTTCAGGGAGTCTCGATAGGAAAAGTTAGCGGTCGATTGGGATTATAGCGTTTTGACGTCAAATTGTTTTGGTACTGCTCTACTCGGTTGTACTTGTGACCTTGGCTACAACAAGGTAATGATCCGAGTCGATGTTAGCAGCTCGGAACGTTCCGACATCGAGGACACTGGAGGGGTTTCTGGCGTTGATCGCAATGTGATTAATTTGTTTAACGCTTGATTGATCAGGGGGCTGGCGGGTCGCTTTGTGAATGCTGAGGTGAGGGATCCGCGTACTGACTGCAGAAATGCCCATTACGAAGTCCAACAGCATGATTTCATTGTCTGACGTGTTACCATGTGGGTTTTGTTTTCCAAGGACTCTAGCAAAGACATCAAGAAGATCATAAAAATGCTTGCTATCGTCGTCCTCATTCTCCGCTGGAGTGTAGTCGCAGATTATGAATGTTTCCTTGTTGCGGATCGGTGTGAGGCACTCGCTTATGTATCTACAACTTAAGACTTCTTGCCTAGGTCTGCCTCGAACAACAAAACCGCGTCCAAACAAGCGCTGCCCTCGCTCTTTGTAGCAATCTCCGTAATACATATATATCGCAGTTTTTCATCTTTTTTGCTCGGCCCATCACATCGCACCTCTTGGATGGCGGTGATGTCTGCCTCATGGGTATACTGGGCCTCCGCAAGTTCATGGGCTGCACGACTTTACAATCTACGTACAGAAACGAAGTTGTTCCGTTGTCCATTGTCGTCAGCAGTAGGGTTATCAATATCCGAGGCTTGTTGTCGGCTCTGAACTTTAGTTCTTTTTACATGGCTGCTATTTGGTAATCTAATATTGTGTCGCAAAGCGGGAAAACAACGACTCACATATCAAAACTACAAAAATTTCTCAGCTACTTCAAATCAATAAATTAAAACTGTTTATTATGAACGTAATATTCATTTTCTACAGATTTTTTTATGTAACTTTGTTTTATTAAAATATTATATACTTACTTGCTAGACAAAAGTACTTAAAACTAGCTTAATTAACTTATCAATACTTTATTGAAATTAATGCTAACCTACTGATCCTTTCGGTTTCTCTAAGCTAATCTAATAATATGCGGCTTACACAAGCCATCGACTGCGGAGACTGGTTTTGGTGTAACCACAAATAAAAATGCCATTTTTAGCGTACTCTTTCCTATCTCGAGCAGAGACCGCTCTACTGAACCGAAGGAGATCCTCATGACTACGAGCGACATCCCATTAGTATCGAAATCGACTCTCCACTGTTCGGCTTACAACATGGTAGATAATAGATCCTTCATCATCCTGTATCAGGCCAATAGTATCTAGGTAGAGGAATGCTTCAGGAGGAAGAAAGCCGTTGAGTCACACTCTTTCATGGTACATTGTATTTGGGTAATGAGCCAAATATTAGGCTGTTGGTAGAAGTCATAACTCGCGCACTATGGCTTCTGATCAGTTTGATAATAAAATGTATGTTTTCATTACCCGCCATGAATCCGAGCTGGAATTGGTTGTCCGGTACGATGTTCTTTGCCTCAACCCACTGTCACAGAACTCGAACATTTTCTACAGATCTTGAGTGCAAGGTGGCAAGCTTAAGAATATTTCGATCAACTTATCCATGTTACTCCTGTAAATTCAATGCCTACTTATCAAAAATAAAGAAAATCATTAGAAAAATGAAACAAGATGTTTAAATGTTTTTTTTTGCTTCTTTTTACATATATGTTTTCAATGAAAAACCGAGTACACCCTTATGTTGGAACAATGCAACCACTAACGGAACATTGATATAAGCTACAATTTGATAAAAAAAAAACTACAAACATTATTACAATTTCGTGACCAAATTTTTTAATTTGTCGTCATCACGTCACGTCTTGTGCTTTAGATATAATGAAAGTAAACGTCGCGAAACACCGGGGGTTAAAACTGACCAATGGGAAAAAAGCCAAACGAATCGAGAAAGTCACACTTGTTAAATACTTGTATTCGTTTTCAAATTTTGCAGAGCAGAAGTATGCGGCAAGAGAAGTGTTTCGAAGCCTGGATAAAGTATACGAAAGAAAAAGTTTAACAACCCAATGGGCGCTTCGCTATTATCGCTATACATATATACATATAAATGTGTTGTCTTTTATATATATGGGAAACACTTCTTTTGCCGTATACATCTGCTCTGCAAAATGTATATATTTAAAAAATTATGTATAAAAGACAACACATGTCTATATGCATATATATAAGAGGCAACACATTTTCCCGTTTGTCCGCCAGTAGGGAGTAGGTGCGTAACGGCAAGCAGAACTGACTGAATATACAATTTTAGCTGGTGTGGTCAATAAAAATTGTTCCTTCTGACGAAATTGGTAAATTTCAGGAAAATTAATACTGACCGATACTTCAATCAATTTTTATTACGCTATGAGAAACAAAATGTACAGTTTATTTTTGTTTAATCAGCAGAATGTTACAACATTTTCCAAAGGTGTTCACTCCTTGCTGCCAGAAACCAGAAAAAACTGCTTTTTTGACAGATCATTCCTCGAAAAAACCGCGAGAGTCCACTGAACTTAGATTGTCAAAACAGCATGGAGGGAACGCACTGAACTATAAAACCACATTTCATAGGCCTGTGGCGACCTGACACAACGATTCCTGCCAAAAGGCTGTGGCGTCCTCTTACAGCGACTCCGGTAAACAGGAGTAAGGTTTCCTGTATGGGAAAATATCTTATAAAATTATGCATTCGTCTTTGCTCTTTCATCCAGTTAATTTCGTGTACCAATTAAACTTTCATTTGCCTATTGCGTAGAAAATTAAGGTGTTAAACCATTCATTTATCTTTTTAATAAAACAGTAGTTATATTTAATAATTAGCCAACAGCTAGCTAAAGCCAACTAACTTTTAGTGATGCCAATCGCATTGATGTCTGTTAATTACAATTCGGCTCTCCTGACTCACACATGCACACATCCCCATTTTTCTTTCGTACTAGCACTAAGGCTGAAGAATAAAGGCCCAAACCCATAGAATCCGGTGCGTGCGTTGCGTCTTGTCAAAAAATTGACAACTCGTAAGATCTAATAAGAGAGAGCGATACAACGAGTGTGGGATATATGTGGAATGCATCAATATGGATGAAGTTGGCGAACTTTTAACTTTTCTTCCGTTTGACAGTTTATTCTTACGTGTGTGTATCATTTATGCATGTATGCGTATCATTTTACTCTCAAGGCCTTGTGGAATTCTATGTATGTATACATACTTCGGACGCAACGCACGTATTTCATTGGGCACCTCTTTGCAGTCCGGCAAATATTATTTTTGTGATGTCAACTGCAACGCACGCACCGGATTCTATGGGCTTGGGCCTTAAGGCGAATCATTGCGTCTGATTATTCCTTTCTCTAACAACCGTTCAATTATATTTTGAACCTCTGTTCTTTCAAAATATGAACGCCTGCGGGGCGAACAGTAAATCGGTACATCTTTAGTTAGCCTAATCGTCATGGTATAAGGACTCGGTTTCACGCAGACCTTGGATTGTAAGTAATACTCATCTATTACTGCCCTAACGGCATCTGCACGAGATGCCCCTAACGTCTTGCATACATCTATCGCCTATGTCAGAGATTCCCACTGCATTAACTAAACGAACTAGATCGAAAAAGTGCATTATCTCTTTTTTTATCGCCGGTTTCTATTATTTCCTCACGGAAGTGTCGTATCCCGAATTCTCTTTCGTACGGCTTAGTTACTTCAGACAATTAATCTACACAGATTGTATCCGAAACTGGTAACACTCCTTCAGTCAGAACTTAAGAGTCATTAGCTCTTTTTGGCAACACTGGTTTAAACAGCTGACTCACTCTTCGTGTTTTGTTTTGTCAAACATCTTCAGTTTGGTCTATAATTTAACCATAAATCGTCTTACAAACGAACAACGGTTGCAAATTATTGAATTTTATTATCAAAATGCGTGCTCTGTTAAGAAAGTTCATCGCGCACCTTTTCCATTTTATGGTCAGTTTAATCGACCCACTGAAGCGGCTATTTGGGCTATTGTGACTAAATTTCGCACCACATTTACATTATTGGACATTAAACCATCAACACGCTTACGAACTGAAGAAAATATCGCAGATGCATCGGCCATTGTTAATGATGATCATCAACTATCCATTCGTCGCCGTTCGCTGCATTTGGGCATCTATTAATCAACAACGTGGAAAATTATGCGGAAGGATTTAGGTGTGATGCCTTTCAAAATACAGCTGGTGCAAGAATTGAAGCCGAACGACCTCCGCAACTTTAAATTTTTGGTGAATGGGCTTTTGAAAAGTTGGCCGAAGATCCACTTTTTTACCGAAAAATTGTGTTCAGCGACGAAGATCATTGTTGGCTCAATTGGTACGTAAATAAGCAAAATTGTCGATTTTGGAAAAACATTGCAAGAGCTACCAATGTATCCAGAACAGTTTGGTGCGGCTTATGGGCTGGTGGCATCATTGGACCTTCTTCAAAGATGATGCGAAACGTTACGCTACTGTGAATGGTGAGCGCTACCGTGAGATGATATCCAATTTTGTTTGCCCAAAATGCAAGAGCTTGACTTGGCGAGTTCGGTGAACATTTTATTTCACGTTCGGGTCCGGTCAATTGGCCGCCTAGATCGTGCGATTTAACGCCTTTATACTATTTTTTGTGGGGCTGTGTTAAAGTCCATGCCCATACAGACAAGCCCGCTTCAATTGACGCATTGGAAGACAACATTGAAGCATTTATTCGTGAGATACCGGCCGAAATGTTGGAAAGAGTATGCCAAAATTGGACTAAGCGGATGGACCATATTAGGCACAGTCAAGGTCAACATTTGTATGAAATAATCTCCAAATATTAAATTATATGGATCGTACTATCCATTCAAATAAAGATTTCATGTATTTTCCTGAATTTTATGTGTTTTTTTTTTTAAAAACTTTCTAGGTAGCATTTAAAAAAACACCCTTTATGTTACCCCAAGTGTTAGCTCCCAGACAACCCCAATTCCTATGCCTGCAGTTAAAGCCCCCGCCAATTAGGTACATATAGTTAGTATTAACTAATTTTATCAGATCATTACGAAGATCAATACGCTTTTGTGGTGTGTTGTGACAGTCCATTATCAAGAAGTAATTTAAAACCAACAGTTTCAATTAATTTTTTACATTTGAAAGTACTTTGTCGTTTAACTACAATGGCAAAACCGCCAACACTTCTCTCTTTTCTCCTCTCCCTCCCTTACTAGGCGATAGTTTATGTGACAAGTGATTGAGAGACGATCGTTTAAATTCAACCATGTTTCTGATAAGGCTAAATCTATACCATACGTACTAAGAACTAAATTCTACTTTTTTCCTCGAATACTTCTAGCATTCCAACAAATTATGTTTATGTTACTTATATTAATTTTGTAGAGCTATATAAATACTTAATTGCCTATTTAGTGATAGTATTAAATTGTTCTGCCGTAGTGGTGCAATTGCTGAGCAAGGTGATCATCTCTGCTGAGTGCGATGACCTCTTCTAACGAAAAAAGCTCTTCGCCGCTCTTCACATTATTGTTGTTGGTAGCTGAGGGCCATGCATTTACTATCGTGCGCGTGGCAGTAGGTGCTTTTTCCTCATTTCTAGAAAGCTTCGAAGGCTAATACAAGTGAGGTCGGTAGATTTGTGGGTTCCACTGTAATTGGCACATTTTATGTTTTTGGAGTTAAACTCATTAGTTTTGTGACACTCAGATCAGATCGCGCAATGAATTTTGATATGACAATTTTTTCCCAGTGCCCGTACATCTGGCAGTTATAGCACTGCGTAACTCGGCTGTGTTGCCTCCTAGAAAAGTCCCATTTGACTTGAGTTTCAAACACAGATCTGAAGTTTTTCTTAAGTTCTGCCAGACGTATGGATCCGACGTCAAAAATTACTAAATAAAACACATCACATGTTCACTAACTATTCTGTAGAACTACACACCGAGGGAATTTTTTCTTTTTCTATTGCATGTGGCTCGACTTAGCACTTCATCGCATTCGATTTCTGAGATATCAGTGTCCGGGTGGGTTTATAAAGGAAAGAACAAAATTTCCTGTAGGATTTTTGTCTCTAGAATCCATTTTACGTACTTTAGTGTTGGGAGACATATAATCTTCAACATTAGGTGACCGGTCGTGTTTGGAAATCTTGATTGGAATGTTATAAACGATCGCTTAAGGGAGATAATCTTTCTCGATGAAAGCTCCGAACAGAATAGCAATGAGTTTGCTGGTGAATCTGCAAAACAAGCTTCCAAAGAAACTCTCTTAGTGTCTTTTGCTCCTGAAGTCACCGTTATACAAATTTCAACCCAGAAGGACAACCGTTTATCCGCGATATTGTTCAATGACCATGATTCGATGTTTTCTACGATTGCGAATGGGTCACTCCATGATCACCCACAGCCACCTGCTAGAGAAAAATGATCCTCTAATGTGCCACTTTTGCAATAGAGAAGTTTTCACCATTCCTCATATCATATTCTTCTGAAACTCCACAAAAATTGTTCTGAATACATATCTGAAAAATAAATCTATGCTATATATTCTAAATAACCCATCTGAAGAAAATATATTAATCTATATAATTGTATAAGCCTTGAAAACTGAAAAACACTCATTTCTTTCTGAACATTTTCCCCATTTTATTAAAAACAACTTAATTTATAAAAACAAAAAACATTCAATTTTAAACTTTGTCAACCTTAGTAGTAATAATAATAATATGGGGGGCGCTACAGCCCGAAGGGGGCCAGGGCCTAGCTTCTCAGCAACCACTCGTGTTGTGCGTGCTATTGTTCTCTCACGAGTGGAAGGTACCTACAGTTTTATGCCGACTCAGAACGGCAAAGTTTGAGAAACTTTTTCTACAGAGGTAATACTCTTTGAGCATTGTCAGTGACTCGAAAGAGGGGACCGTGAAAATTGTTTTCGTCGCTCAGAGCTGGAATTGAACTTACGACGTCGAGGTTGGGCTCGACACACATACCCACAACGCCACGGGCCATATTTTATTTGACCTAGTCTTGGTAGCTATTTGCTTTTAGCACTGTTATATTGCACTAAATTATTGTAATAAACATTAATAATGATAATAATATAAATAAAGGGCAACTGAGGCAGATATAGAATTTGTTGATAGTGTATTTTACTTGCAAATTGACATAAGTAATGATGAAAAAAAAATGAATGAATTCGTTAGTTGTTAGTTGGAAGCGGGTCAATTAGTAAAGGACTATCGACAAACACATGCTCTATAAACAAACACATTGTCATTCTATTTGACATGCATTTGCCCATTAATCTGGATATATCATTTGCAAAACAAACGCTCTAGAGCGACGAGATATAGGGGATAGTTGTAGTCCATCTACTGCTGTCATAAAGCTCACACGAGGTATTGTAGCGATCAATGGTGCCTCTGATTGTCAATATAACTCAGAAAGTTCCGAAGTGTTGCTCACATTGCCTTTGGGGATGAAATATGCACAACAAGAGAAATATTGCTAACGCGGTAAATAACTCCTTTAATAAAATAAAAATGAATAACTACTGCAATAAAACAAATGTCGGTAAGCTTAAATGTCTTTGTATAAAACGTTTAGTAATGTACCGATTGTTCAAAAGATCCACTATTTCTGGCACGATTCAAAATGGTTGTATTGTAAAGGAATCGAAATTATTACATGTAGAATTTTATAATGCAATACAAATAATAGATACATAATAATGAATAGTAATAACAATAAAAACTAGTACATACTATACCGATCTATATATATTAGAATGTGCTATGTTTGCAAATAATATCATTAATAATAATTCTTGTCTTTTTTTAAGGTTCGGGCAATGGAACAAAGGTTAAGTGAATGGCCAAAACCACCACATACCACCTCGCAAAGCAATCAAAGCCAAATTCACATCCAAGGACAACAATTGCAAATACAACATACCTCAACAGGTCTTCCCACGATAGATGCTGAAAAAAAGATTTCAAGCTTAGAAATTCAAGTAGAGGAACAACGACAGCTCCGTTTACATGACGCACGCCAGGTTGAAGCAAAAGCAGCTAAAATCAAAGAGTGGGTCACGAATAAACTTCGGGAACTTGAAGAACAAAATCAGCTTCTTCGTGAGCAAAATGTTAAGTGCAATCAACAGTTGGAATTGCTGCGCAATCATATAGCAAATCAACCGAATCGCCATAGCAGTATAATACCAAGTGGTACGATACGAAATAGCCTTAGTTTAGATGTTCAAGAATTTTCATCTGAAACACCAGAGAATAGACCCCGTAGTGAATCGTTAGATCCCCAAGAATCTATAAGACCTCTTACTTCGAGTTATCCCCATCATCAACACCGAAGAAATCTTTCAATGGAGCCTCAAGAATTGGAAAGGAATTTAGTAGCAGCCGTTGATGGTCTCACATTGAAAAAACTATCCGGAAGACCAAATAGTTCCGATGCTGACACTGCGCATGATTACGCAGAGATTTATACACCTTCTAGAGAAAAATTACCGACGTGGATGAAAAATAATCCTACGCTAATGGTAAGCGGAGGAAGTACATCGACAACGATAACTAGTGACTTAATGGGTGTGGTGTCAACCGCAAGACCACCAACCCCTCCTCTTCACAGATTCCCAAGTTGGGAAGCGAAGATTTATCAAGTGGCAAATGACGGTTTGGCAGGTGATGATAGAGACCATGATGGTCCAGAGGCCTGCATAAATTATGGCCAAAACCACCCAGAAACTTTAACAAGTATTAATAGTGGCGTAAGTAGTACCCCTTCTAGAGCACAACAAACCGCAAGTGGCGGATTCTGTGATATAAGTGTGCCTGTATACGCCACCGTTAAAGGGGTAAATATTATTATATAGCTATTTGAATGTGTAAACATATTACAATTTCTTAGCGGGCTTCTCAAATTCGCTCTATGCCATTTACTGGCGATTCTAGTGATGATTCCAGCGAAGGAGAAGAACATGCCGTAATGATGACCCATAACTCACATAATTCTTCAAGTACCGAAAATACCGAAAGTAGTACTTCGGGTAGTGCTTCAAGTCCATCAAAAAGTTTGAAAACTTCTTCAAGCTTAAGTCCTGCAAAACGCAGTGGCTCAGAAAGTCCAAAAAATAAAACACGTGGTATGTAAATATGAATAGAGTTAGCTATTGTGTTTTCGTAAATTTGGGAATTTCTTTGATGGAATTTTGTGGTGGTATAAATATAGTTATTAAATTTTATTTGATTTAGTTTGGTTTATTTTAACTTGTGTGTAATTACTATATTTTGCTCCACATAAATGACAAGCTATGATGAAGTCACATTGATCAATTTATAGAGCATTAGTGTTTGGTACTGAATGTATGATTCTTATTAACACCTGTTTTATTTGACCTGACTCAGATTATTCACTTTTTTCTCATGTTATGCATGTTCATGATTTGTTTCACCGTTTAAAAAATTAAGGAATTCCTGAAGAAACATCTCCAAATCTGCGTATATCCTCCATACGTGGATCAGTAATTTCAGATCTTTCGTTTGAATCAGGCCTATCAGACGATTATGCGATACCACCAGATGCTGTATCAGAATCTACATGTATGGACGCATCGATGCCATCTCTTTTAATGAGAGCTTCATATGTTGATTCTCCAAACCGTAAACTTGAATCTTTGGAAAAAGTGAGCGAAATTGTATATCATATAATATGTATTTTAAATAATCTTGTTCTCCTTATAAGACGGGTCATTTAGCTAAACTAGGTGGAAAATTAAAAACCTGGCGAAAGCGATGGTTTGTTTTGAAAAATGGGTCTCTAACATACTGGAAGAGTCAACACGATATAAATCGAAAGCCGCAAGGGCAGATACTGCTAGATGAAGCTTGCCGAATAAATAGAGCAGAAGGCGCATCAACGTTTGAAATTGACACAGGAAAAAGAGTTTACTATTTAACCGCCGACTCCCACACCACTATGGATGATTGGATAAGAGTGCTACAGAATGTCCAGCGGCGAAATGCTACAAAATTATTACTTAGCCGAGATGACCAAAAGCCTACGGTGCAAGGATGGGTGACAAAAGTGAAAAATGGTCATGCGAAAAAATGTTGGTGCGTACTACTTGGAAAAATGTTCCTATATTTTAAAGCTCCTGGAGAAACTGTAAGTAATTCCTCGACATGACTGGGAGCTTAATTACCATCTGTTTTTTTTAGAATCCATTAGGACAAATAAATATGCGTGATGCAAGAGTAGAAGAAGTTGAACACGTTTCTGATTCAGATTCAGAAGAGCGTGAAGATCCATCACAGAGCCAAGCACGCTTAACAGTTGCTATATATCCCGCACATCAAGGTCCGACGTACTTAATATTGCCCGGGAAACAAGAACGTGATAACTGGTTGTACCATTTAACAGTGGTGTCGGGGGCAGGGCCAACTGCTGGAACTCAATATGAACAACTTGTACAAAAATTAATGGAAACTGATGGTGATCCAAGTAAGCTGATTTGAATCACATAGGATTACAATTTATTCAGATACATTAAACATATTAAAACAATTTCGATTGCTAAAACAAAATGTTTTATGCATTAAAATCAAAAATTAGGCACTAGAGAGTAGGGGTTTTTGCGACTATTCGCATCCGCAAAATTTGAATGGGATTTCAAAGTCGAGATATGGAAGTGTGTAGTCATTTTCAAAATGTTCAATGAGTAGTCTATTCAGTATAATAGCATGTACAGTGAGGTTTTGTATTGAATACTTCTAATGACAGTCTTGGCAGCAGAAGCTTGCATATGCAGATCGAATGGTAAAAGATTCAATAGCATCTCAGAGTCTGTTTTCGGGGTGGTAGAGAGTGGTCCCGTAACGCCCAGGCATGCTAGTCGCTGTATTTTAGTTTGCAGACTAAGTGGATTTCAGAGTGGCCTGCCATCATACTACACTACCATACGTCAATATAGGCCTTCCGATCGCTGTATACATCAACATGATTATCTTGGGTGATGAGCCCCCACCTTTTACCAAATGTCCTGTTGCTCAGGTATAGGGAACAGGTAGCCTTCTTCATTCTTTCTAAAACGTTTTCTTTCCAATTTCGTTTCCTGTCAAGGACAAGCCCTAAGTATTTCGCACTGTTAACTTCCGAGGGTTGCCCTCAATTGTCAGCAGTCTGATTCGGGCAATGACCCTTTTGTTTGTGAAAAGTAGTTAGGCATTTTCATCTAGTTCACTGAGAGTCGGAATGAATTTACCTCGAAAATGATCACTACGTCCTCGGCGTATGCGATATCCCTGGTTACCGATAGTCTTAATTCATATAGGATTTCATTTATAACTAGCAGCCAAACGAGAGGCAATATGACCCCGCACTGGGGAGTGCCTTTCGCGGCAACCATTTTTATGGTTGAGTTTCCTAAGGTAGCATTTCTGAGCAGACTCGCTAAAATTTTAGTAAGTACAACTTTGGCTCTTTCAGTCCATTATTTATGGCCGTGGTCTTTGCGTTACTAAAGGCACCCTCAATGCCTAGAAATACTTCAAGAGCATATTCTTTGACAGCAAGATATTTTTTATTCACAATAACTACTATAGTACAGTTTCTACGCCTTTGCTCTTCAAATACGCATGTTGTGAACAAATAATAGCGAAGTGTGGGAAGCTGTTTCTAATGCGTATATTGAGGAGCTTTTCAAGGATCTTAGACGTAATGCTTATGGGTCTTAAGTCTTTCACTGTGCTGTGGCTAGCTTTGCCTGCTTTGAGAATGAAGACTTCCTTGACTAGGCTGCGTTCGATGAGGTTTTTTAGAATAGGTGTGATAATGTCTTGGTCTCTTGCACCATGATGGGATCAAAGGAATAGCTCATCTTGCTAGCCTGGGAAATTTGCGTTGAAGAGTGATCTGGATTTCTTTCTCAGTGCGAGGAGGTCTTTAGTTCACAATGGGCGAATTTTTTATCTGAAGAGTTCCGTTGGGGCGGAATCTCGGAATATTCCTTAAAGGGAGGAGAATAGCCATGTCTTCGAGTTCATCAGTATTGTTCAGAGTTTTATATGAAAGATTCGATGTTCGCTTTCTAATTTCGTTAGCGAATATCTCCCAGGATGAAGTTAAAAATATCGTTACCTCTGTCGTTTGAACCAGAGCAGTCCCAAGCAGCGTGACGTAAGTTCGATCACAGAATCAAATGAGGTCCCACTTCTAAGTACTCAATACACTTAATAATAATAACACTTAAAATAATAAAATTAATACTCAATACAAATTTTGTGAGGTTGTCTTGGGGTTTTTTTTTTTTTTTTTGAATTGATTAACTTACATGCTAGACAAAAATGCTTATTTGTTTCGCCAAGAAAACTGGAAAGAAAAACTTGGCTATGTCCTGGGGGTCATCTGCGTCGTATGGCATGTATATTGCACCCATAAGCAGTGACGTGTTGTTGTTACGTATGGAGAAAATTAATCTGTACCGTTTTCATGGTGTCCAGGTAGTTACGTATTCTGATAGCCGCTAACTGCCAGTATTCTCAGTCTACAGCGTGAAATTCCGAGTCTGACTTTGAAGTCCTGTTGGCGCAAAAGCGGCAGCGATTTGCGACTTAAGGGAATGTCAACGTTTATTCCAATCTACTTATACTCACCCATCGTAATTACTTTCTAGTCCTGGCTGCAGTTACATATCAAAATGTTGAACAACATATAATGTTGTGGAGGTATTGTGCCTGGAAGTGGATGCGACCTTTGGGCCTTGTTAGGTTTATTATGTCCCCATTGTCGGCATTAGTCCAGGAGACTGCAGTTTTGGCTATATTTTTGAAATCTCTCAAGGCATTTAAAGGGTGGTCCCTTTATTGTCTCATTCTATGAGCTTACAACCCCTAAAGTTTGTCAGTTGTCCGATGATGTGGATTGCTTCCTCCTGTCAGAGTCTGATACAAGTGACTCGTTGTGGCGTCCCGTTTTAATTGTACCTTGGCCAGCTTTGGAAGGGGATTTTCCTTACCTTAGCTAGTCAAGGTCTTTTTGGATGCGACCTTGGTAAAGGTGAGAGGGCAATGGCGTCCCTTGCTTTCCAAAAGAGCACCAGTACGCCTTTTAGGAGAAGCTCCGCCTACTGCACTTTGCCTGCAGTGTTCAGTCCGGAGCAGACTTGAGTTGGTTTGGGATCGGCTACGACCATACCATCTCCCACCTTCGGCTTAACAGTCATGGCCGATTTCGAGGTGGAGGGGCAATAGGCCTCCTTCCTAGTAGCGCAGAGGGTTGATTTCCTTGAGAAGCACGCGATGCTAGCTTGGGCTAAGTCGTTTGCAAGGTCACGCTTGCTCTTGCTAGCATATACTTTTGTCTCTCTGAGAGAATGTCGGGGTCGCTTCCTTTCCAACGATTTATACGCCTTTTTGCATTGACATGTTGTTTTATGGGGTCTTTTGGTTAGCCTCTTGGCCGCATCATTGACTTCCTTACCCTTAGGAGACCTCCCTTCTGCTGAGGCAGCTCCTCGTCTGTGCCGAATTGTTACAGCAGCAAGAGGTGGGCTCATCAACGTTTCTTCGCTCCTAATTTTGTGAGGAGCTATCTTCAGCGGCTTCTCTTTTACCTCCGATGCATTATTCAGATTGTGAATATGACTGTAAGCATATTGCATTTCCTTATGCCTATTTTGAACCCACGAGTAAGGGGACGTAAGTAATTAAGTCGGATTGGCCAAGGTATCCGGAGTACAGCGTTATATATCTTTCACTAGCACTGCTGATTGCTAGGTATGTAATCTCGGTTGTTTTCAATATCTTGTCCAATGACTGTTGTTCCCTTTCAGGCAGGCTCCTCTGCTTCACTTCTTTCGATATCGTTCTCAACTATAACCATTCAACGACATCACGAATAGCCTTTTGCCTGAAAAATACTGCAGACAGATGTTCCGAGTAAATACACGATCCCACTCTACTAACGGGTTTAGACGCGTCTGTATGGCGTTGCTATTGTTCTGAACCGAGTTCGTCTCCCATCGAATTCTACGATGGTTGGTAGTCTGTAGGTTCTTCTGTAAATTGGAATGGTTGATGATGTACGCATTGTGCCAGTGATTGGTACACAGATTATTTTCAATATTGAAACCAACTGAATCAGAAGAAGAAATGCAAGTACCGTCAGCAAATGAGGCAATATTTAAGTTTCTAATTTGGGGAAATCCGAGGTGTATATGTTGAATAAGACTGGTGCAAGAACAGATCCTTGAGGCACACCAGCTTTGATTGGTTGACTGTCAAAGAAGGTTTCATTAACATCTAACGCCGTAATCCCTCGTGACTTGAACGATTGTAGATATTAAGGAAATTGAAGTTGACTAGCTTGTGTATCAGCCCTTCGTGCCAAACAGTGTCGAAAGCTTTTTCTACATCAAGGATTACCATCAAAGTACTTTTGTCCACTGTGAAGACGTTTTAAATGTCTCTTGTAATACTATTATCGTGATGCGAAGTGCTATGATATGATCTGAAACCAAATTGTTGGGTTAGCAATATCGAATTATTATCCAATTACAACGACTCTCTTCTTGATGATTTTTCCAAGCACTTACTTAAATAACTTTAATTGGGAAAGTATCCGCATCTAAAACAATTGTTAAAAATGTCCGCCAGAATTTATAGAGCGAAGTCGGAAAGATTTTTAAGATACATGTTTATAATTTTATCAAATTCAGTCGATTTTCTCGTTTGAAGACTGGAAATAATGTTTTCGACTGAGAGCTGATCTCTCATTTCTAGAAAGCTCTGGCGACTTATGCATGACATGTTGACTTGTGTGTTCCATTGCACTTGGCACATTTTTAATTTTTTTTGATGTACATTCACTTGCCTCTGTCTGTCTGAACATAAAGCACAATGTGTTTTAATGTGGCAGTTATTCTCACTGTGGCCGTACATTTGACAACTGAAAGCCAGTGTAACTCGGTTTTGTTGTTTTCATGTGAAATCCCATTTCACTTAAGTTTTAAACTCTAATTTGAAGTTTTTCTTTGGCTCTCGAACTGATTATAGTGTTTGTTAATTAATTTTATGTTTTGACATTTTAAGCAGAGAGATGTTAATTCGTTTTTAGGCACGTCTGTAGTCCATAATGATCATTTTTGATTTTTGAAGCTCATATGTGAAGAACTAAATGCTTTTTCTTCTTGTTATATATTTTTTTTGTATGATTCAATACTTCCACAATTTATTCGGATGCCGATTCCATTTTCATAACTCATTTTCTTATAAGCTCATTACATCAACATGATAGCGGTCGATAAAGGGGTAAATCATCGAAGTTAAGTTCTATGCGACAAAAAAAAATGAAATTTTTTTCCCCAAATCAGTAAATTTTCAATAATTGTTTACATTTACTTGTCACGTTATTTGAGAATCAATTGAAAAACTAATATGTTTTGCAATGAACTTGTTATACAAATGAATGTGCTATCAATTTTTTTCTCACAAAACCCATAAGTGGGGTTGTCGTTTTTTGGTGCTCATTTGAGTTACGCGTACAAACAATGTTGTCTATTATATTAAGATATCATCATATCTCATAGTTAGCAGAATTTCGAGTAAGGTATAATGTATGTATGAGCATTTGGCTTGGTTGTATGCATAAATATTCTATTGCATGTATAAATATTCTGTTATGTTAGCATATTTAAGCAATGATATGAAACCAATGCGTTGCGATCAATGACGAACTGGAACAGCTCGTGTGAGCGCTCGGTCGGTGTTCAGCCCACATTGCACTGAATGGAGGTGGGTTGCTCAGTCGTCCCCCTTTTCCCGTGAGTGCATGTACATGAGGAACAGCGCGCAGTTTTGATTTGCTGCACCACGCCCCGTTGTTTTCGCAATACTCCTCGAACATACCCGATGTGAAAGGGGTCCCGCTATCTGTTAACACCCTTCGTGGCAAACCGAATTAACCGGCCACTTCGTTCACGACAGCTCTTTGAATAGTGTACTTGGTGAAATTATACAAAACGTACCTGGTCCTGCGTCGTCGACGCACAACTTGAGAAACCTTGGGTATCACCCACCTGTCTCAGCGAGTTGTCCTTCTTCCCCCGATGCATTAAGGTCTATTAGACGCGTATGTATGCACTTTTCTTTTTAAATTTGCGCGCGTTCAAGGAGTTATTAATACCCTTAATTGTCCGGGGTAAAGGGGGCACCAGACCAGATATGAGCGTTGTACTCTAGCATAGGCCGAATATGCGCCTTATAAATTAAAGCCAAATCAGAGGGGGTGGAATATTTCTTGCATCAATTAAGGAAACAAACATTTTGCAGCATTTTTGGCGACGTCGAATATGTAATCGTTCCAACTAAGTGTTGTGTTCACGCACATACCAAGGGTGCAAAGTTTTCCGGTTTTGTCGATACAAGCGCCATTCATGGATAATGGCTGATTATCAGAGGTTCGCTTTAGAGATAGCAGACAGCATTGAGTTTTGGAAGCATTGAATTTTACTCTGTTGTTAGCAGTTAATTCTGCTGTCAAGATCGGGATTCAATGGGCTTGACATACTGCCGTTCCAATACTACGTTCGAAGGGCAGGGTCGTGAATTTTGGAACGAATATGAAAAGCTGAGGGTTCTGTCATCAGCGAAGGAGTGGATTGGATTAGAAGTGGCAGACAGGACGTCATTTATAAAAATGAGAAAGAGTGTCGTAGACAGAACAGAGCCTTGGAGAACACCAGCATTTATTGAACCCATCCAGAACAACTTGGATTGAACGGTTCGAGAGGTAATTTCTAATCCATAGAAGCAGAGACTCATCAACACCATAAGCAAGCATTTTCGACAAAAGAGCTTGATGACAAACTGTCAAATGCTTTAGAAATACCAAGCGCAACTATCTTGTTTTCGCCTGTATTGTGCAAGGATTAGTTCCACTTTTCGGTAAGATAAGCTATCAAATCACCAGTGGACCTGTTGCTGCGGAAGCCATACTGTCGGTCATTAAGAAGCCTTCGCGATTCAAGACATTTCAAAAGCTGACGATTTATCACCGTTTCCATGACCTTATAAAGAAGGGACGTAAGTGTTATGGGTAGGTACGAGGGGGGTTATGAAGATTCACCCTTTTTAGGTACGGGCTGGACAAATGCTGTTTTCCATCTACTCGGAAAGAGATGTCAAGAGTAGGATATATGAAAAAGCTTTGCCAGCGAAAAAGAACACCTATTCAGAAGTATTGGGGGAATACCATCAGGGCCAGCGGATTTGTGTACGTCGAGATCTTTAAGTACTTTTGCAACTATACGATTGCGGAAGTGAATTTGTCCCATGGTGAAACCAACGCTCGCGAGTACATGCCCAGCTGAAGAATGTTTGTGATAATATCAGCAGCGGCATCCACGTCACTATCGAGGAAGCATAGCGACCAGTTAAAATTCCTGAAGAAATTGTTGAGTCCGCTCCAATTGGCTTTCACGTATAGCCATTCTGTTCTTTTCGGAATTTGTTCTCTAACTGTTTGTGGCGACAACGAGAAATTAGCTGATACGACACAGTGGTCCGACGAGCCTAGAGGCCACCATATGTCAACAGAATATTTATCAGGATGGGAGGTGAGAAACAGGTCCAGTGTGTTGGCGGAATGATCTGCAATATGAGGTATTCGTGTGGGCTCATTTACAAGCTGGGTCAGATTGTTTACCTTAGCAAAACTTTCAACGTACCTTCCTTTAGGTGTTGTCTGGCCTGAGTGTTGAAGACAATTAGAATTGTGTACATTGAAATTGCCCGCAATGGCAATTTCAGTGTGAGGATACAGGAAACAATTCTTGAGATAGAATCGGATAGCGCATCAAATTCGTTAAAAGGTGAATTGCTATCCAAGCTTGGACTTCTATAAATAAAGCAGTAGTGGATAAAATGCTTAGGAACATGGAATTTTAACCACAGAGAATTAAATTCCGGATTGGAACAGAGGCCGTATTGTGGTTGAAGTTAGTAAGCTACATCACTACGCACGCAGATGGCGAGACCGCCGTGTGAAAAGAAAAGCGTCACTAAGCTATATCCAGGCAGGTTCAAATCCGATAATTCGGTATTTTCACCTACCTTTGTTTTACTTAGCCCCAAGACGGCTGGTTTATAAAGGGATAAGTGGACATACACAGACAGGAGATTTGTTCAATGACCGCGAACATTACTCATTTACTCACATCAACTCTAAAATTCTCCATAGATTATAAGTCGGAGATACCAAAGACCAAACTCCGACTGTAATAGGCTAAAAAAAGCTAAGATTAGAAGTGTAGATTTAAAATTAGCTTCCCAACAACAATCAATGTAGGTGTTATGCACGTACATCGATTAGAGTTGGTCCACTAACAAATTCACACTTCTAAATCCGCTACGTCAGATGCTACGCAATCTCCGTTGCATCAACCCGCCTGATAAAATCAAACAGGAGTTGCGACCGAGAATGCGCAGCAGTGGCATGAGATGGAAAGGGGCGAGAGGGAGCGGACCGGGCGCACTCGACACCAAGACACTTCAATGCACTGCACTTGTTTTTTGATTTTGTGTTGTGTTTTTATTGTTTGGTGGTAACCGCGATGTGTATTGTAGGTGGGACGGACCGCGGCAGTTTATAGTTTTTTTTTTCAAGTGCACACGTCGGAGGCTAGCACAGAACTTCAATACTTGAGAAGATCGTGCGAAACTCAAACACTAACACCCGATGCACGATCTTCCAAAAGTCTTTTCAACTGCTTGCTTACGCAACTGCTTGACGTGATCGGACGAACACTTCGTGCGCACGTGCTCACTTCCTTCACCGCGAGCATTGGGAAGTTCTTATTAACGGCGGGCACCTTGTTCAGTCTGATCACCCACTACTTTAGAGCGGTAGACACGATACGTAACCGTCTCCCTCTTTGGCAATGGTAAACTGTACGGCTGAACGCCGACTGACGGCGCTATCAGTAGCGTTCTGGGAGCCTCTGCCATGCAATTGGTGATTGAGATACATTTGTGAGTTTTAACGACCTTAGTCTGAAGTTGATCAAGCTGTTTCCTTCTGATCAACATCGGATATGCATGAATCTCAGTGCAATCTCAGTGCAACCTCAGTTTTCCCACAGTGTAGCAGCTTCCCCCTTCACTACTCGGATGAACGCTGTCCGTTGTCGAGAAGCTACGACATAGCAGAGCGAAGAACTCTTCCAACGATTTTACCGTCACCCTACGCCTCTACCAGTCAGGTAGTTGCTGCCGTGGCGATCAGCTTCTCGTACAGTGCGTAGATCCTCTGTCAGTCGAGAACTTTCTATGCTACGGAGGACAACCTATCTACGCAATTCCTCATCCACGTCTCTTTGCAGTGCAGAAACGAAGACAGTCGTTCGTCCCGCGTCTTACTATACACTTTGGAAGATTTGTTCGTCTCGGTAACTTCGTTCAGAACGGTATGAACGAATAAAACAATTCAAAACTTTTATTTCGTTCGTTCGGTCATATGAACGTATCTTTCGTTCGTTTAAATTCTTCTGAGCGAAATGTACGGGATGATTCTCTTTCACCATCTCTACATTGATTTAATGAAAACACAAACGTCAAAATACCTTGTTAGAAGTCGAATCCACATACACATGCATATTTTCTTACAGTTACTACCTCTTATTTAAGTAGTGAACACTATTTTTGTGACCCAAAACATGCCCAAAACATATTTGCTTTTCTGATCGTGTACAAATACAATGAAATACAATGAGTCTGTATCTGTCGTTCAAAGAACGATCGATTGGCTGCAAGCTTTTCAGGAAAAAAGGGAACGCAATTTAACCAAATGTGTAACTTATGTGATTTTTAAAGAGCGTGTAGTGTTCCTTTTGACTTGAGAGATGCCATATGTCAACAGGTACAGCAAAACATTTAAATTAAAAAACAGGATTTTATTACAATTTCATTTGGATTTTATTTATTCTTATTCTCTCGGTACTACAAAAATACATGTAGAAAAACGATCAGGATGATCTGCATCACCCCGAACTTGTGTATCAGACTCTGATTCGTAGTATAGATGTCTGAACATGTTATGATATTATTTTCAATCTAACATGTCAATACTAACTTCTCGCGAACTTGGAACTAAAAATTCTTTGTCTGTTGCAGAGTAACTTTTTTTGTAAACACTTATTCGAGAACTGCCCCTATAGCATGGTTGGATGCATCAGTAAAAGGGATATAGGGACTGTTGAAATTTGGAAATCTATATACAATAGTGGATACAGAGGTGGTGACTTTTCGGATAGATCATCCGATCAGATACTTTATGCAGTACAAATTGCTGTTTGTGTGCTGAGAACAGTGACGTCCAAAAGTAAATATCCGTTTTGATAAAATCGAATACAGTTCGGCCATCCTGATCGCATAATCGGCCCGATTACAATCACTTCTCATAATTAATAGTATTTAAGTATTAAATTCATGATGACAGGAGTATATAATATCAATATCAATAATCAAAACTAGTAATTCATATTACAGTACAAAATTATTTAACAAATTCATTAGGCAAATGTAAAGTTAATAGATTGATTTATATCATGAAATTTTACAGCAAAAGATATTCGGGAAACAGGTCTGGGTTTCTGGAAGAAAAATGTATTAATAATCGTACAACAGTAAATAAGAATTAAACTTCTATGTGTTCCGACGAATCAACATCCTCAGTACGTCCTTCGGTCATCCCAGTTCTGTCACCTGTGTAATGCCTTAATCCTACGTCATATGGTAGGATCCTTTTGTGACGACTGTCGTAGTAAATTTTATAATCCGCTTGGTTCTTTTGGATCGTTTCACTAGCCTTTGTCCTCAATTCGTTAAGATTAGAGGGTTTGTGATCCAGATTATTTTCAAGAAACTGTCTTATGCGATCACATAATTCACCCTTCTGATTCCTCTCAAATAAAAGAATGCTCGGTGAGAAACCCGTGCACCTATTCACGGTATTGTTAAGTGCGAATTCGATCTTAACCAATCGCTTGTCCCAGCCACTTGACGTATCTGCATCGCTTTCTTTAGACAACATTGGGATCAGCATTCGATTTACGCGCTCAACCTGACCATTTGATTGAGGTGAATGTGTCGCAACTTTCACTTGTATAACATCATTATCTTGCAAAAAGCTAGAGAAGTCTTTGGAAGTAAAACAAGAACCACGATCGGACACTATCTTATTTGATCTTGAATAAGTTTCAAAGAATGACTGTAAGTACTCTATAGCTTCTTTGCTTTGCGTTGTCTTTACCGGATAAAGCTGTATGAATTTTGTGAAACCATCCACAACCACGAAAACATGCTTTTTTCTTGATGAATTCGGTAATGGACCCAGATGATCGCCATGTAACACATCAAATGGATCAAGTTGACATGCAACCTCCAAGCGGCGCCCCCTGGATAGCTTTCACAACACCCGTTGTGAACCAATGCATGCAGCGTTTCCCCAGCGGTTGTGCGGAGGGCTAACAACCCACCCACAAAAAAATAACTGTTACGGAAGAGCAAGCAGCCTCGGAGGAACGGACGGAACCCAACGACGACACGGCGCGAAAAAGGACTACGATTTGCGAGTGTGCTCCTGGAATGTAAGAACACTCTACACTCCGGGGGCCGCACAAAAACTGGAAAATATCCTCACGCAGTATAAAGCGGATATTACTGCGCTCCAGGAAATACGCTGGATAGGACACTGGATTATGAAAAAGAAAGAGTGCGACATATATTACAGCTGTCATAAAAGGTTGCACATATTTGGATGCGGATTCGTCGTGGGAAAGCGGCTAAGGTCGAAGGTCATCGACTTCAAACCGATAAGCGATCGCCTGGCTGTGATCCGCATCCAAGGCAGATTCTACAACATCAGCCTCATATGTGCCCCTACCGACGAAGACTCTGTCAAAGAGGATTTTTACGACCTCTTGGACGGTGCCTACGGAGCCTGTCCGGAGTACGATGTCAAAATCGTACTCGGAGACTTCAATGCTAAAATCGGTAAGGAAAACATCTTTGGCGGAGTGATCGGAAAGCACAGCCTCCACGACACGACAACAGACAACGGCTTCCGACTCACAGACTTTGCGACAGCACGTAATATGGTCATAAGTAGCACAAGGTTCCCTCGCAAAAAAAATCCATACAGCAACCTGGCGATCCCCGGATGGTCGAACTGCCAACCAAATCGACCATGTGCTTATTGACGGAAGACACGCGTCAACCATCCTGGATGTGCGAGCATTCAGGGGGGCAAACGTCGACTCTGACCACTTTCTTGTTGCAGCAAGATTCAAAGCTCGACTGTCCAATGTCAGAAAGCTGCACCAGCCGACAAAGAAAACTTTTGACATTGGACGCCTAAGCACATCGGAGATTGCCAGAGCCTACGAAGAGCAATTAAGTGAGAGACTCTCCGGTATGCCTACGTCAAGTGCCAACGAGTTTTGGTTGCATTGCCGCTCGGCCATCAAAGAGGTAGCGGAAACTACATAAGGCTACCTACCACCCCCGACAAGAAACCCGTGGTATGATGGCGAGTGTGAGCAGAAAAAACGTGCAACCGACGAGGCATACCAAAAAGCGCTGCAACGGAAAACAAGAGCAGCGCAAGAGGAGTACCGGGCTAGAAGACGGGAGGAGAAAAAGCTTCTACGCCTGAAGAAAAGGTCTCTCGCAACCTCCCAGCTCAAGGATATCGAAGAGTCTAGGGACAAGCAAAAAATACGGGCCTTTTACAAAAAAGCCAAAAGCCTGGCCACAGGCTTTAGGAAAGGCACCAGGCTCTTCGAAATTGCGAGGGTAACCTAGTTACGGACCCCCAGGGAATAGTGGATGTGTTTAAGCAGCACTTCCAACAGCTGCTTAGCGGGCCTGACCAGGAGAGAGTGATAGGGAACCAGGAAATCCCAACTCCAGTCGACGAAGAAGTCCTCCCACCTAGCTTTGAAGAAGTCGGTACAGCCATTAAAAGGCTGAAGAACAACAAAGCCGCAGGCTCAGATGGCTTACCATCGGAGCTCTTCAAAGCTGGGGGCAATGTAATGGTAGGGAGCATGCACCAAATCATTTGCCGAATTTGGGAAGATGAAAGCATGCCCGACGACTGGAATATCAGCTCCATATGCCCCATCCACAAAAAAGGCGATCCTACCTCCTGCAAGAACTACAGAGGTATATCCCTGCTCAATGTCGCCTACAAGATCCTATCCAGCGTACTGTGTGAACGTCTAAAGCCGTTTTGCACCGCACTAATCGGCACGTACCAGTGTGGCTTCCGGCCCGGCAAATCGACTACAGACCAAATCTTCACACTAAGGCAGATCCTGGAGAAGACCAGCGAGTTTCAAATCGATACTCACCATCTTTTCATCGATTTTAAAGCCGCATACGACAGCATTCATCGCAAGGAGCTATTCGAAGCGATGGCCGAATTCGGGATCCCGGGAAAACTGATCCGGTTGTGTCGCACCACGCTAACACATACGCGATGCACCGTGCAGTTCGGTTCAAAAACCTCTGAACCGTTCGAAACCTGCACCGGATTTCGGCAAGGAGATGCGCTGTCGTGTGATTTCTTCAATCTGGTACTGGAGAAGATAGTGCGGCGGGCAAAAGTCAACACGGAAGGCACTATCTTCTACAAGTCAGTCCAGCTGTTGGGGTACGCGGATGACATCGACATTGTCGCGCGGTCCCAACGTGCCATCGTGGAAGCTTTCACGGCAATTGAGGAACAGGCGAAACGAGCTGGTCTTAAGGTCAACGAGGACAAAACAAAATATATGCTGTCGAGCAAACAACGATCCGCCGCACACCACCTAGGCCAAAACGTTACAATCGACAGCTACAATTTCGAGGTAGTAAAGGAGTTTGTCTACCTCGGGGCAAATGTAAACTCCACGAATGACATCGTAGTGGAGATCCGACGTAGAATCGCCCTTGGCAACCGATGCTACTTCGGTCTGCCACTACAACTGGGCTCAAAACTCCTGACTCGAAGGACCAAAGTCATGCTCTACAAGACCCTTATCCTGCCAGTCCAACTTTATGGAGCCGAAAGCTGGACATTAAGTAAGACTGCTGAGCTGATTCTTGGTGCCTTCGAAAGAAGAATTCTACGTTGGATATATGGTCCCGTCTGCGAGGAAGGCGAATGGAGGAGAAGACACAACCCCGAACTCTACGAGCTGTACAAGGATGTGGATGTGGTCCGAAAGGCAAAAATCCGTCGACTACACTGGCTCGGCCACATCGAGCGAATGGACAACTACGCTCCAGCAAAGAGGGTCTTCGAATCCGATTCTCCTGGTTCGAGAAGGAGAGGAAGACCGAACCTCCGGTACAAAGACCAATTCATCGCGGATGCAAGGCAGCATGACCTTGATGACTGGAAGCAGCGTGCCCAGGACCGTCACCGATGGAAGGCAGCAATTGCTCAGGCTCAGACCCTTCATGGTTCGTCTGCCTGATAAGTAAGTAAGTTATGTAACTTTTAATATGACTCTTCATATTGGGATATGTCCTCGACAAATGCTCGAAACATTTTTCGACTCCTAAATGGCACATCGCTTCATAGTGAGTGCGAATCACCTGCTCTTCCATGTGAGATGGTAAATAAAATCGCACTCCGCCTTTGCACTTGCGGTAGATTAATCCATCAATCATTTCAAAGTGTGGACTTTCACCCTTTTCTAAATCTGTCATGATGAGATAATCTTAGAGTCTTGTTTCTGTGCTGCTGCAAGCACAAACTCAAAAGACTCATCGTCAACATACAAGATGTTAAACGAACGGCTCAATGCGTCGACATGAGTCATTCGACTTCCTTTCCTATGCTAAATAACATAGTCAAAACACTGCATCTCTAAAGCCCAACGCGATATATGCGGATTCAGATATTTTTTCTTTAGCGTAAGCGTCAACGCTTGACAGTCAGTGACAATTTTAAAGCATATACCGATTAAATAAATTTTGCCCTCTGGGCATAAATTATCGATAGCGTCTCCAACTCGTAGCTATGATATTTCCCTTCGGACTCAGTTGCTCGCTTTGAAAAATAAAAAACTGGGTGGAACTTACCATCCAACTGCTTTTGCATGAGCACTGCCCCGAAACCTGTGCTACTCGCATCACAATGAAGTTCCGTAGTGCAGTGCGGACTGTATATTGCTAGCACCGGTGACGCCACTAACTTATCCTTTAAGGACTCGAAAGTTTTCATCTCTTCTCTTCTCCATCTCTTATCAAATCTTAAGCGTAAGCCCTTGTTTACGACAACATCAACTACTTCCTTGAGGATTTCCAAATGCTCCTCTATAGTCTACGTCGCGATCAGAATGTCATCTAGGCACGTAAGAATTCTTCCGGCCGAAATCATACCTCCGAAAACATGTTTCATATACCTTTTAAAAACCGACGGGGACCATTTCTCAGATCCAGGGTGGAAAAAAACGTTTCGCTTCTGAGTATAGTTATTTTTTGTTCTTTTTTTGAACCAATACTATTGGCGAAACATACGGTGAATTTGATTCACGAATTATTCTCTGTTTGATAAGACCGTCTAAAATGTTTTGCAGCTCCAGTTTATGCGCATAAGGGAGCCTTCTAGGTGGACAATAAAAAGGAGTATCTCTAGATAGCGAAATTTTCATTTTGAAATCCCATTCTACATCAAATTGTTTTTTATTACTTGTATAAAATGC
The DNA here is from genome assembly GCA_916610145.1 of Eristalis arbustorum. NCBI lineage: Eukaryota > Metazoa > Arthropoda > Insecta > Diptera > Syrphidae > Eristalis > Eristalis arbustorum. Next base: position 55,504,069 of record OU744320.1, on the reverse strand, counting down.
GGGAGTTACTATTGATTTTACTTTTTTCTTTATATCTTCCGATAAGGTACTATTTACATTTATCTCCAACTCACCGGTCAATTCACTTGTGTCGATATTCAATATTTGATTCAAGAAGTCTTGATCATCCGTATTGGTACTTTTATCAGGATTTTCCAAAGATTGCAGGTGACCGTCGCATGCTCTGAGAATATCTTGATGTGCGGCGTCCTTATATTTCATTTTCCTTTGAAGAGCCAGACCCGCCTCCTTGTAGAAATCTCTACCTAGTACAACAGGATAGCTCATTGAAAAATTGTTAACAACAAGTAATTGCAATTCAATAAAATTATTTTTATAAACGACATTGCTACTTATACTTCCCAATACACTCAGTGGACTAGAATTGACTCTACAATATGTTGATTTCGTATTCCTGAGTTTCGACAGCACACATCTTGGTAGAATCTGCTCCTGGATGAAACTAATTGGACTGTCAGTCCACAAGCGCCAAAATTGAAATTGAACTCTCCATCTGGTTGTATTTCCATTGAAACTTAACAAAAATCTCGAAATCCTTGGCCGACATTGACTTCTTTTGGTTTGTTTACTATATTTGACAACTCCAATTTCTTTTCCCCACACTCTTGGAGACTGCGGTTGGTATCAATTAATGTCATAATTAGATTATGTTGTTATATGTTGATATGTGTCCGCGCTTACCACACTTGAAACACGTTCAAACTTTCGTCGAATCTTTCTTGTGGTGAATATTGCGATCTTTTGTGGTAAAGTTCTCTGATGGATCGGTTCGTGTATTAGTATTACAATGGCATTGAATGTTTTTATTGGATATGCCCGACGAGTATTATTTTTTTGTTTCTCATATTTTCGCAAAAGCCATTATAAATTCACTTATAAATATGTCCGATTTTGATACAATCTTTCAGAATTCGCTTTTTAATAATGTTTTCACTTCTGGCCAACTTTTAGGATTTAATGTACGCACGAATAATTTGGCTGTTCCCGTCAAAAGTCTCTTACAATATATGAGTTTAGCTCATCATTTAGATGGATTATTTCTGCACATTCCTCAAAATGCTCGATCCATCAATCCACTGGAAAGTTATCAACAGCACTAAATGGGCATATGGAATCTTCAACATCTTGAAAGCTGCACGGTACTGTAGACCTCGAGCTGGAGGAGGAGGCAATACGAACATGCTCGCCTCATGAGCCGCCTTAGCTGTTCAATTTTATTTTTCTTTTCCAAGATCCTTTGCAACTTTTCCAGTTTCTTGTCGAGCTGTTCCTCCTCTGAATAGTTTAACCGGCTATCAGATACAGATGAGTGTTCTTCTGTTAGGTGAGACTCGTCTACCCCATTTTCTCGACCGCTTGAAGCATCATGAATTAATTTCCGAATTTCGTCTTCCACCAAATCTTTCACCGCTTCATTTGCTCGGATTTTTAATTCCGCCTTTGTTCCAGATGTGTGCACCTTCAACAAACGTAGTACTTCTTTCAGCTTTAGTACAGTTGCTGATTCTAAAAAAAATTACCACTCATCCATCACAATGGATTATTTGAACACGAACACCGGCTTTATTATTCCGACTTTCGCAATTGCGATGAAAGAAAGGGTTTGACTTCAATTCTTTAATTTTGTCGACACTTTATTCCACTTCTAAAAATTGTAGGGGTAGAATTGAGAAAACTCACTTCACTACTCAAGAAAAACACACGACGTTACAAGGCCTTCTTTGTTTCTGTTACTGCTTAGTGTTAAATACATAATAAATAACATGTCATTTTTGGATTTGAACGATTCCAACGATTGCGATTTTTCGTCATTTGCGTTTCGTTGCGAGGAAATGCATGCTGAGGATAAATTGATGTACACTTACAGAAAATAGAATAGCCATTGCGAATAAAATTGCTGACAATTATCTAACATGTACACATTAAAAACAATTTTCAACAGGCAACCAAAAAAGTTGCTGTTTTTTGGGCAATATACGAGTGTACTTAAAAGGGTTCATGGTAATAAATTTCATATGCTTGGATATTTATATCCTGGAAATGCATCCAATAAGTGTTTTAAAATACAAAATAAACAGTAGATCATCAATATTATCAAGTCAAGAATAAAGCCACCCATATTTTACGACATTGCGGACGCGGCTCACTTAGACCATTAAGTTGGGTCCAAATACCCTATCCCTTTTTCTATACGTAGTGTAATTTTAGTAAAGCTTCTTAAGGCTGATAATAAATAACTTTCAATTTAAGATTGTGTTCTATGGCGTCATCCAATATTGTTGCACACTAAGGATACTGTTACATCACCACTTTCTTCTTTACACTCGGAGGCAATACAACCTGAAGCAATAAAATTATTTAAGGTGATATTTTTTTTCAACCCTATAACTTCGATTTTATTTGATTCATAATAATTTAATTTATATTTTTACACAGAGTTGTCAGTTGTTTATGTCAGTGGCAGTTAATCAACCAGGAATCGATTACCATGTAGTTTTAGCCCAAAACGCCCTGCAGCATTGTTTAGACGTTCCTGAGCTACAAACAGAAATGATTTGCATTCTAACAAAACAAACATCCCGCCACACTGGACAGAAGTTAAGCGTTGGCGTCCAGGTAAACAAGAAACTGGGCAAGCAAACCCGCGTAAGTTTTCAGTTGCAAATGCTTTTTTCCTATTTAGTTTCATTAATTTCTTTGTAAATATATTATTATTAGAAACTAAGAACGATGCAAGAATCGTCAACCGAAAATTCGTATTGTTTTAGTTTACCGTATTATAATTTCTATATAATTGAAACATTTGCAACCTCTTTATTTTCGTCATTGCACTCCCAGCTCGCTTGCTTCAGCTTGAAAAGTATATTTTTAAAACTAGTATAAACGAAAGAGACAACATACAAATACGATAGATATTTGCTTTTAGCCAAGACTACACGAGCATCGTATTGAATTTTAAAAGATTATTCATTTATTATAATAAGTATGTAGGTAAAACAAGTTTTTTTTTACTATATCCACATGATCCAAAAATTCATTCATTATCTTTTATTTTTTCATTCAATCATTCGTGCAATATTATACATAGTATAATTTAATACATATCACATATTGTTTTGTACATCAAACCCGTTCACAGAATTATAGTGTTTATATAGAGTATTTTTTACTCATAATAAATATAACATTAGCTACAATATGCTAACACATAATTTTTGTTTTATTTTGCGTGTCTACCGTCTACCGAACTGATTGCACCAAATCTGTGTTCAGTGATTGCTTATGAATAAATATGCATACACATTCACCCAGAAAAGTAAGGCCTATTGAAATAGAATAATATAAGTCTAATGTATGTTTCCATGTACCACTCTTGCTTTTGTCGATGATTGATTCTCATTTGATCTACTGACACAATATAGAATAATAGAATAAAATTAGCAAGAAAAGACCGTGAAAATTGATAAGGAACAAATTTGTTGCCCAAAAAACTCCACATAGGTACGTTCGTTGATCAGAATTGTTTTATATTGTCTAGAGAATAATAAAAGGATCATGTGGGCATAATACAAATGTCAAAATATAATATATCTATTTCCACTTTATATCAATTTGTAGTTTCTTATCACGTTTTACATAATCGTGTTTATTATGTGTATATGTTTATAATAGGCGCGTTTTTATTGTACTCGACTTTACGCTACTCAAAAATAGCATAAGAAGTCTACCAAGCGCACAAGGAAAAAAACATTGGAAAAAAAAACAGCAAAACAACACACAAATTATAGGGATGGCAATGCAATGAATAGACATGTTTCTAACTCCGTATCTAAAGTTTTATGTTTTGAGCAACTAACGACTATTATTGAATTTATTTATATATTATTATTATACTGTGTTGTTCAGTTAAATTTAACGCTTCACGATGTGAATTTTGACAACACCTATAGTTATGGATCTTTTAACAATGTAGATTATATTGTAGATTATATATCTTAACTGTTTTCCATAATGTTAATTGGTCTGCAGTGTACTCATCGTGTAACGTTCAAAACAAGGTAGAGATTTTTATTAGTCCGATACAGTTCTTGTTTGATTCACTTCTCCCAATTCGAACTAAAATTATAAAGTTTTCACACTATCCCTGGTACTCTGAACAAATTAACGTATTCAGGAACGGTAGTTTTTGTTCACACGTTACATAAGAAACCTTTCTCAGTTCAATAACAGGCAATATTGTGTGACTTGATAGTGTTAACTTGCTTATTCGAAATCCTAAGCTCGCATATTAATCTACCAAGCTAGATCCCTCTAGAGACCTATAAAAAACATGGTGTAACAACGAATAATAAATCCAAGAGTTGATTTCACTGTTCGAATTTAATTAATAATTTGTTTAATTAAACCAGCCGTTGGAAATGTAAAGAATGTCTGATATTTGTAGTGCATCATCTGATGTTGCTGGTGCCTTTTCATTTGAGTGTGATCTAGAGTTATCAAGGCAAGATTTTTGAAAAATCTTTTCCCTCAGTTGGTGCCATATATAAACCACAACTTTAACTTCTGTATCTATAATTCTTAATATAAAAATAAAAGTGTTACTCCAATACCAAAGAATAATTGCCCCCAAAGTTCTTCTGATTGCAGACCGATTAGTACGCTTCGTTTCTTAGCGAAAGCATTTGAAAAGATACTGGCTAAACAAATACATCAACACATCACTACAAATTATTTTGTTATCGAATTGGCAATCGGGATTTCGATCCAAAACAGTTGTGAATCTGCAGTCAAGAAGGTAACAAGCGATTTTAGATTATCACTAGATGCAGACTGCATTGCGGTGTTAGTTTTGCTTAACTTTTAAAGGCTTTCGACAGTATTGATCATTGGATATTTCTAATCAAATTAAAAAACTTTTTCAACTTTTCCTCGCCCACATTGAGATTATTGCATTCAAACTGAAAAAAAAGTGCATGCGTCTAAGAATGTATTTCTAGACTTTCGTATTATTTTAAAAGCGTACAGGATTATTAATCGGATGTGTCTAGATTATATTTATGAAATTTGCACGTTCAGCTCGTGGCTTAGAGTTAATCTTACCACGATTCACACGTCGCATTGAAGAACAGTGGTTGTATATGCAATTCGTTTGTTAAACCGCCTTCCGTATAAATGCTAGACTATCAACACAATCGTCGAATTCAAAAGAAAACTTTTTAATGCATCTCAAGTTACTTATTTTGTCACACAAATATAAAATTAAATGAAATGAAATTTGTTTGATTGAAATGATAGCTAAACAAATTTAACAAAACGGTCTAAAATGTGGTCTTATTTCACTTTGTGAAAGCTTTATATTGAATATAGACATTTTTTTGAATTCGGTCTTTTACTCTGGCAAAGTGAAATGAAGCCCAACCTTGCTTGATGGCTGCATTCGAAATACTGGTTCAGGGCCTTTCCTCGATCTGACCCAGTAGTACCGTGACCTTAATTAATCAAATTTTTTGTTTGATCCATAATGATGACCGTTACTACTGTGCCAGTCTTAACTTCTCAACGTCCATTTCGCTGCTTACTAATCTGATGGAATTAACTACATACCTCTTCCGAATAACACAACATCGCTCCTTGGAATCATGATAATTGCATACCTGTTCCGCACACTGTCGTCGTGACAGCAAATCAGTATTCAGCTGAAGGCGCTCTATTCACCACGTCAGCTATCCATTCGGATTCTTTAACAATAGCAGCCAGTTTAAATCGGCATTAACCGTTTGGGGCTGAAGACCTGAGACCTGAGGCTCGATGTATCAACAAAGGAAGGAAGTTATCACCCCTCAAAGAATGTCGGGATCAGATTTATCGAGATATAAGGGTGCGTAAACTGCTCAAAAGCGACAAATGAAGGCAAGGTAAGACATCAGAGCAAATTCTGAAGGCTTTGAAGAGGGAAAATTGGTGTTGCTTCACAATCCACAACGGAAGAAACGAATATCACCCAAGCCACAGACAAATTGGGATTGGCCGTACAAGGTAATAAAGCGAATCAATGATGTACTGTACCGTATGCAATGGAACGCCAGTGGCAGAGCAAAAGTGAAAGTCGTCCATCTAGACCGACTAACACCGTACAAAGGGGATACTTCGAATATTTTGGACAAATTAATTACAAATACGGAGACACATTTGTGTAAAACGTAACAATATGATAATGTACATTTTCCTAATCAATATTTTATTTTATGGAGTAAAATTATGCCATCGCAACTGGCGAGAAGGGGGAAAATCGACCATCAGTACTTTTACTCGTCGCTTGAATCTACCGAGGTGTGTGTATAGATGGTGCTGGATTGGACGTTGTATGTCGTCTGCATGATGTCAGCTTTGATCCCTTGTCGCTGACTGCTGGTGGTTTTCCGCCACTGAAGCAACCGAACTTGCAGGTGATCGTCGCTGTTGACTGTTGTGTTGATAACGCGAATTCTCTTTGTTCTCAAGCCTAAGGGAGCGTGCTTGGTGAGTGGTCTTGGTAGCAAATAGGACGGCTTTTACGGTCATAGGCTTTGGCACCCCTTTGTTAAAAGTTTTAGAATCAGATAGCCTAACGTTCTCCTGAATAGATGGATAGAATGACCACAAATGTCTTTCTTGAATTGTATTATTGCTATACGCTTCTGTTCTTCGTCTGAACAATCTTCAAACATTCGCGTGAGTCTCCGTATGGCGCTTTTAGCTTGTCGTAATTAACTTTATCAGTAGAATCCAAGCTAACCTCTCTGATGAGCACGCGGTTCCCACACCTCAACATCCAAAGGGGGACCTGGCGGTCTCTTGATCAATCAACCGTCAACCAGATTGATTACGTTTGCGATCGACGTCAGACACTCCTCCAATATTCTCGATGTCCGAACGTTCCGAGGAGCCAACATCGACTAGAACCATTTCCTTGTTGTTGCCAAGGTAAGGATTCCAATCTACCGCTAGGAACTTTGCCGACCGAGTCTCCCTGAAACTCTCTATAAGTTCGACGCTGCCTGCACATTCAATAGAAGAAGAATGGAAACGTTGCCAAAAAGCCATCAAAGAAGCTGCCACTGATGTGCTGGGTTTCACGACAGAAGGAACCCATAGTTTGATGATGAGTGCAGGCAGGTACATGCAGCCAAGCAGGAGTCCTACAAGGCAACGCTGCATCCAACAACGAGAGCTGTTCGTGAGCTCTACGAACAGAAGAGAAGAAGACCGGCTTCTCAGAAACGGTCGCGGTCGTGGAGATGAAGTGGTGTTACGACAGGAAGGAGGTCCGAATGTTTTATCAAAAGGTAAAACAAGTTTCAGTGAGATATAGACCTCGGACCGAATAGTACAGGGACGAAAATGGACAACTAGCCGTAGAATCGCAGTCGATGCTGAGAATTTGGAAAAATCATTTCTGTAGGTTGTTAAACGGCGATGACGACACAAATTCCGCTGTCAGGCAGAATGTTTCACTAAATTTAGACGATGATGAACACGAATTCCGTCTCCCCGACTTAGACGAAGTCAAGATAGCGATATTTAGACTGAAGTCGAACAAAACTGCTAGAGCGGACGGATTGCCCGCGGAACTGTTGAAAGCAGCTGGAGATGACCTGGTTGGGCGCATGCACCAGCTCATCTAGTAAGTATGCCCGATGAGTGGAATCTCAGCGTCGTTTGTCCGGTCCACAAGAAAGATGACCCCTTTGACTAAGACAACTATCGAGGGATCAGCCTCCTTAACATCGCGTACAAGATACTCTTTGCCGTTATGTGTGAACGCCTGAAACCCTTTTTTTCAACAACCTGATAGTTCCTTATCAGTGCGGTTTAAGCCCAGGAAAGTCCACAATAGACCAAATATTTACACTTCGGCAGAGCCTGGAAAAGATTCAAGAGATGCAGATCGACACCCACCAAATATTTGTCGATTTAAAGGCCGCATAGAGACGAGCTATACAGCGCCATGTCCAGCTTTGACATTCCTACCAAACTCGATTAGATTTCGAAATCTTGTGGCCGAAATGTTTAATTTGGGTTAGAACCAGAAATAAGATAGCAAGGAGATATTCAACGATTGCCTCCCTTGTCCCTTGATTTCATCTAACAGCGTTTTTTATTCAATTTTCGTAAACTGTTCAGAACATCAGATAAGCAGCCCCAGCCGAAGTGTTGGGGTAAATCAGAATTTTCATTTAAAAATTCGGTCGTTACTCGACATTCTTCAAATTTCTGTATCAAATAATCGAAACCAACGCATTCCACGTACTAAATTATTTATTCTCTTGTTACTGTGTGAATGCCTAGTGTTCTATTAATAAATCTACAGTTTAATGTATGTTTTTTACTCAATTATGGACAATATGATTGAGTAAAAAACAGAATCTTATGGGTCTAGATCAGAGCCATTTTGCGAACTCTTCGCTATTTTTTATTTTTTGTTAATACAGCTGATGGTGGCCCGTGGCGTTATGGGTATGTGCGTCGACCCCAACCTCGACGTCATAGGTTCGATTCCTGCTCTGTGCTACAAAAATAATTTTTACGGCCCCACCTCTTTAGAGTCATTGACCATGCACTTCTCTGGAAAAAGTTTCTCAAACTTGGCCGTTCTGAGTCGGCATAAAAATACCTTCCATTCGCAGGCTTTGGCCCTGTACGGGCTTTAGCCCCACTCATATTATTATTATACGGCTGATAGTATATAATGTGAATAGTATTTTTCATTGAAAATTTGCAACATCTGAGCATTGTTCTTAACACATATGCAATTTAATTTGTGATTCTTAATTTTTTTTCTAAAACTCAGTTAATTTCTCCCGAATGACATAAATATGCTATATTATGGATGCGCTACAATTCATGGCAAATATATCGAATATGTATATATTTACTCAAAGATAGACCGTTTTCCATAAACGTAGTTCAACTGTACCTAAGTTCAGATTTGACTGTGAGACCGAATGAGTTCAATCAAAAACTTGAACTTTATTCAACCTTAATTGTGAAACGGGAAAATGTTGCTTCGACTGAAAACACATTTCCTCTAGAAATATCAGGATATCAGACTTTGTCTAAGCCATTACCAGAGTTTAAAGATTTTAACTTTGACATGTCTGATGCCAATTCGCAGTTTATAGTTCATCTTCTACAGAGCGTGGATTCGCGGGTATAATGAGTAATACCTATGTATTTGTCCATTACTGCACGTAATAAAGAATTCTTAGATTAATAGTTTAAAAGGTTATTTTTTCGCTGCTTGTAATTAAGAAAATAATAAAAAAAAATTTCCATAATTCTTATATTTATATTTATGTAGTATTGCAAGTATGTATGTATACTTTCTTCTGACACAGTTAAGTATTTCAACTCCACATGCCAATAAAACATATACAGATTACACTTTTAAACCATACATAATTTATTTGTTGAAACAAAATAAATGCGAAAAAAATTATGAATGAAATCTTTACAGCAACTGCTATTGTGTGCTACCCAGAGTCTGTTTACTTGTGATACACAACAAGGAGGTGCAGCCCAAGCTAATGGCAGCTCTCCTACATCGATACAGGTATGGGAAGGGAAGATTTTCATTTATACGTTTCAAAATGGTTTACTTACTTATCGAATTATGCATGATGTGCTTAGCTAAAATAAATTAATTCGAAATTGCATTTATTCTTTATAGGCTCCTGCTCCCCCACCCATCATTGATTGTAAGTCAAATCCACCAGCGTACACATTTGTCCAAGCCTGGCAATTGCTTTCATTGGCTGTTTCGTTATTCGTTCCAAAATCGAGTCGCCTCCTATGGTATCTTAAGCTACATTTATCACGCAATGCGGACACAAAAACAGAAACCGGAAAATATGCAGCATATTGCGAACGCGCTTTGGAACGAACACTCAAAAACGGTGGACGTGAAACGAAGCCATCTCGTATGGAAGTGCTATCAATTCTTATGAAGAATCCGTATCACCACTCATTACCGCATGCAATTCCAGTCCACATGATGAATTCGACTTATCAAGTTATATCCTTTGATGGATCAACCACAATTGAGGAATTCCAATCCACTCTGGCACAGGAGATTGGTTCCCGCGATTCTACAAACGGATTCTGTTTATTTAGTGATGATCCGATTGAAAAAGATCTGGAACATTATTTGGACCCGCAAGCAAAGCTATGCGACGTAATTTCAAAATGGGAAACTGCTCTTCGAGAAAAGGGTTCAGGAAAATTTGAGAACTCTCGAGTTATCCAGCTAACGTATAAGAATAGGCTTTACTGGAAATATACGGTAAAATTTGAAACCGATAAAGAAAAGCTACTGCTTTGCTACCAGACGAATCAACAAATTGTGCAGGGTCGATTTCCATTATCAAGGGACTTAGCACTAGAACTCACTTCTCTAATGTCACAAATTGATATGGGTGATTATTCACTTGAAAAATCAAGAGGATCTGGAACAATGAACAATTCAGGATTAAAAGCGTTAGATAAATTCTATCCCTACAGATATAGAGATGCTATGTCTGCAGAGCAATTAAAGGAAATACAAGATCTTCTAATTGCAAAATGGATATTATTAAAAGGTCGATCAACTTTGGACTGCGTTCGCATTTATTTAACTTGTTGCCGAAAATGGCCATTCTTTGGAGCAGCCCTCTTCCAAGCTAAACCGCGACATTCAGATCAAGCAATGGCATGGCTCGCAGTATCAGAGGATGCTTTGAATGTGCTGGAATTGTCTTCTATGGCACCTCTTGGAAGATATCCGTATACATCAGTTATGACGTTTGGTGGTTGTCAAGAAGATTTTATGTTGGTTGTAGGAAACGAAGAAAATTTAGTCACAGCTGGAAGCACGAGTGAGCAAAAGCTGCTCTTCGCTATGAGTAAGCCCAAAATCTTAGAGATAACTCTTTTAATTGCTGATTATATGAATGCACTTGGACATACACTGCCTGGAACTCCACAGATGAATACCCTAACAAGAAACGGATCACATCGTTCCCTTCGATCGAGACCTACTCCTGGGCCATGCCTAGCAATTGGTGGTGGAGCTTCAACCAATGCGACAACAACCGCTCATAACACACTGAACTCTCACGCTACACACACTTTAACCTCAAATCAATCACATACATTGAATTCCACTCATTATAGTACAATTGGGGGAGGAAGTCATCAAAATACAATGAGTTCATCTCATGGTGGACAACCGGATATTCTTAAAAGTACTCCAGATCATCAGCGGATTCAGAAATAGTTCTCTTTGAAGGCTTTTTAAAAAATATCCTTAAATTATTTATATTCTATAATAATATACATACAGTGGATCCTTCCTTCGTCGAATCTCACTCTAAGTCGATTGTTTTGTCATATTATGGCATTCTCCTCTACTTTCCATACAAAAAGCATTCTCTAAGTCAAACTCCCCCTACCACGAACCTATTTTGATATCCCGTGACAATTCGACTTAGGTAGACTCGACATGAAAACATACATGTATTATGTCATACATTTTTTTTTAAACCAAAGATAGTAGGGTAATCTTTAAAACCCGTTTAATGAAAATGGGATGATTGATTTAACCATTTGCCAGTAAAATTAATTTTATTATTTCTGTAGTGTAATCATTCACAATAAAACTAACGGAAAAGCTGTTGCAGATGATGACAGTTCCACAATCATATTCCAGGCTGTGATTCTTAAAAAAGACCAAAACAACTGTTAAAAATCCGTAAAAATACATACCTTACTGCTATTGTCTTCGATACCATCAATTTACATTATTAACATAATTTATCAAGAAATATGAGGGCGAAATAAATATTTGATGTTATTTCAATCAAATTTGAGAAATTTGAACAGTAGGAATTGGTCGTCAATAAATGCGAGATAGAGAGAAAAATGAGTTTAGACATAAAATCCTAATAGCAAATGAATCGATGTTGTTCAGGAATATCTTGCTAATATATATATACTATATACTACGCAAACCGGTGCAGTCAAAACCGAACAACGGTCTTAAAAGGACTGGCGAATTTGGTAGTTATAACAGTTATCAAGGCATGTGAAGAAATTTGTTTTCAGTCAACCCTCTTGTTTTGATTTTTCTATAATTTTATTTATATAATTATATTTCTAATTTTCTGCTTGTCCTTTGAAACGAGTAAGTTGTAAAATATCCGAAATCTCATGCATATGTAGATGTATTCGCCGCATCTGCAAACAAACAGTGCCGTTTCAGCTCAACCAGTATTCGTCGATTTCAGTAGTAAGTGAGGTCGTTGTAAACGATATGGTATTCAATGAGATTATAATAGATTGTTAAACCTAAGTCGTTGTAAACGGTTTTGACTGTATACACGTATATATATATATACATACAAAAACAAATGCTGATATATGTCATTTTTTTTGCTGTCTGTTTCTATGGAAAAGTCATATTTGAGGATTAGTTTCACATTTTCCACCAATTTCAAACTCTATATATATATTACAAAAATAAACTGCGGATAGTAAAATAACTGCGAAGATCGATAAAACATTGTAGGTGATAAGCAATTTTTTATACCAAAATCTAACAATGTAATAAAATGATAAAAAAACGCAACAACGTATTAAACAATTTATTATATTAATTAGAGCAATACGATTTATCTTTATGTTAATTTTTTATTTAGTATAGACAAACCTCTTAGGGTATAATCATCCTCATGGAAGTTTATATATTAAGTATTTATGTATAATATACCTATGTATGTTTATTAATATAAACATAACACATTGTTCATAACTATAAGTATAAAAACAACTCTGAGCAACAATTGAAATTTTAAATTATACATTATATTATGACGTATATTGAAGCATCTCTTCTTATTACATAAAATAAAACGGAGAGTTCAATAATAACATGTAAATATAAATAAGCATTATTAATCGATATTGAACAAATGTTGAATGAAATAAACTAAATATAGATATCTCTTTTTTCTAAAAAAATAATTGTGTGTTTTTTTTGCAAGACCTGAACTCACGAATATTACTTTTTTTGAAATCCCCATTCAACGTCGCGTCGGGGCAATATATATTGTTATAGGTAATGCGACACGTGGGAACGATCAGGTGACACACAGAAAACAGCAGACGCAACTTCAGGATAATATGCAGTGGAGCCGAGTGCAAACCAACAAACGCAGGTTTTTCATTATTTATAGCTCAACTACCGCGTCAGTTAGAAAAGCCAGCAGCGGCGGAGACTCTCTCCTGTCTCGAGCAGAGATCGCTCTGCTGAACCGGAGGAGATCCTCGCGACTGCGAGCGCCATTCCGTTCGTATTGAAGTCGCCTGGCCACTGTTCGGCGTACGACATGGAAGATTACAGGACATCCGTGTGGATCCGGTATTAGACCAATTGTTTCGAGATGTAAGAACGCCTCGGGAGTAATAAAGCCGGTAAGGCGCACTCTCTCATGGTAGTGTATAGTTGGAGTAGTAAGCCACAAAGATCAGACTGTTGGACGAAGTCATAGCTCGTGCACTATGCCTTCTGGTCAGCTTAATAATAAAATCAAATATCCTGTTGAGGTTTGCCTCGTTATACAGGACCTCATTGGGATAGTACTTCTTGTACTCAGACTCGGGTGTACGATACAACCGGAGACAAGTCCGAAGACATTTTCTCTCGAACAACCTCATCTTTTCCCTCTGGGAAGGACTCACGTTGAACCACAGTGGACAACCGTATGCCATAATTGGGCGGATGAGGGCCATGTAGCAGATTACCTTCACCATGGTATCAAATTGGCTGCTGTAAAACAACCTCCTTGAAACGTCAAAGGCCTTTTTAGCGTTGGACAGAGCAATATCTATATGTTTGTTAAAATACAGATATTGATCCAACCGAATGCCAAGATACCTAACTACATTTTTCACATCTAAAGGGCGTCCCTGTGGATCAACAATGCCGAACTTACGCCAGTTTGTGCGAGTATCCCATGATGCCATGTACAACGGGGTTCTGAAAAGTATAGTTTCACACTTCCGGAAGTTGATAATCAACTTACAGTCGTCGCAAAATCGCTGAATTTGTTCGAAGTCACGTTGCAACAAGATATTTATTACTTCGACCTTCGGACCTGATCTGTACGCCACTAAATCGTCGGCATACGCAATTAAGTGCGGCATTGAACCTATTAGATCTGCAGTGAATATTGAAAACAGGATCGGCAAGCCAACCGCTCCCTGTTGCAGACCGTTTTTGATGTCAAAGACCGTTGAAGAAGTTACATCGCCACTTTTCACGACGAACTTTCTACTGTCATAGATCGTGTATAGCAATGGTTTACTTATGCCGAGCCTGACTAGCTTGAGGAAGAGGCCCTCCAACCAAACGGAGTCGAACGCTTTCTCCGCTTTCAGGCAAGCACCCGTGCTCTGTTTCTTGTCTTTATTCCATTGAATGTCGGACACTAGTTTAGACGCGGCATGTATGGTTTCATGCCCCGCCCGGAATCCGAACTGGTTGTCCGGTATTATATTATTTTCGTCAACCCATTGTTTCAGAACTCGAATAACTATCTTTTCAAAAGGCTTGTTTATGCAAGGAAGAAGACTGATCGACCGAAGGTTTGTCGGGATAGATATATCTTAGTCCCGTTTAGGGATTGGTTGCACCACAGCTGTCTTCCAATGTTTTGGGTAATATGCATTACTTAGCGCATTGTTAAACAGTGTTGTGTAAATTTGGTCTGCTTCGGGGCGAAGATGACGAAGCACACTTTTTCTTCTTCAGCGAGTTAAGGATACCCTGGAGATCTTCTTGAGAAATCAAGATGTGATTTCTGTCATTGGCGATGGCACTATTTGCCATATTAACGTCATTGAATCTGGTGAAACCTGGATTCTCAGATCGCCATTGACTAATCTCGTTACGAAGATTACTGTGGTTCAGCAGGGCTTCGTTCTCCAGTTCTTGATTCGGCCTACGAACCTCGTTGACCGTATACACTAGCTGGAATACAGCACCAATTGCTTTTACCTTCTTCTGGGGATCTTAAAACCACGAAGAAGTCATTGTCCAACACTGCCCTATCTGGATCGATGCCAATTGCCGCGAGTAAGTGTTCGTTCTCTGTCGTCCTTGGAAGTCTAACACTCTGAACGTCGTTCTGATCTTTTCTCCGAAATATTTTATTTACTTGCGGGAGCTACCCGGGTTGTTGGAACGTACAGCCCGAATTTTATTGCCCCAGTGCAAGCTTATAGCTATGCTATAATTGTTACGGATTAATTGTTGGAGATTCTTGATCTCCGACTTCAACGCTCTGACATCCGCGTTTTATGGATCTGTAAACCGCCTATACAAGAGTTTGAGTCTAGACAGCATCTTACTTTTGTGCACGTGAAGTGCGTCGATGGTAGCATTTCGATAAACATCGCTGTCATCGAATTGTACTACCTTTGGGACAGTTTTGTCCATAGTACGTTTGATTACGTTGTCTATCTGTCTGAGGTACCTATCACCCTCCTCGTTTTTCAGGTTTCTGTTTATCGGAGGATTGATCCCACTCGAACATAGTTCCGTAGATAAAGCTTCGGAGAAGCGAGGTCCATGGTGGCTCTGGACATATTCCCCCAGTTCTTCAACCTCGTTCGGGAGCTGAATAGCCGCGAAGAGTCAGCAGTGATCACTCTCGTACTCAATCGTAGTCAAGCAGTTCCGCGCGTGTCTTTCCACGTCAAATAATGTCAGTCGCTTGTCGATTAGCAATAGATCTAGATAGGATCCGCTTCTGGGATACGATGGCCTAGCAAAGCAAATCTAGCTTGAACTCAATGTTGTGCTCTACCAACCAGTTATGCAGTGGGGTTCCCTTGTCATTATGCACTCTATTACCCCATTCTCTGTGCTTGGAGTTTAAATCCCCAGCAATAATGTAATCGTTTTCCTCGGAGCTAAGTCGAAGGCTAGTAAAAAGAGTGTCGAGCTCTGAAATGAAGTTGCGATTGAGGTTAGGATTGTCAGCTGCATAGATCGCGATCACATATAACCGCTTGCCACCCTGGAGCGGAATGCATGCAATACACGTTTCTATTACTTGCAATCTTCGCACTTCACTGCTGTACATGACCTTGTGACAAAGGCCTTTCTTTATTAAAAGAGCGACCCCTCCCCCTTGCAGTGATAAGGGCTGGTCTCTTCAAATTACGTGGTAATTCTTGTACCAGAGTTTGCGCATCTGGTTCAGCTTAGTTTCGCTGGCCATAAACACGTCTGGATTGTGGGATTGCAAAAGGTTCTTCTTCTTCTTCTTGTGGCGCTACAGTCCGGGGTGAACCTGGGCCTCGGTCAACAATCCTCTCCAGCTGGCACGTTCTTTAGCCAGCTGCCTCCAATTTCGCACTCCAAGTTGGTTGAGGTCTTTTTCCACTTGAGTGCGCCATCGGGTTCGTGGTCGTCCTCTATTGCGTTGTCCCACTGGCTCGAAGTCGAAGACTCTTCGGGCTGGAGCAGTGTTGTCCATGCGCTCTACATGGACTAGCCATCTTAGGCGTTGAATCCGTAGACGCCTGACTAGACTCATGTCGCTGTACAGCCCGTACAGTTCGTGGTTGAATCTCCTTCTCCAAGAACCATCAACGCAAACAGGACCGAAGATTGAACGCAGAACTTTTCTCTCGAAGAGACCAAGTGCGTCTTCATCCGCTCTTGAGATAGTCCAAGTTTCCGCGCCATACAGCAGGACAGGGATGATCAAGGTCTTATATAAGGTGAGCTTGGTCTTTCGAGAGAGGGCTCGACTACTCAATTGCCTCTTGAGCCCAAAGAAACAGCGGTTGGCAAGAGTTATTCTGCGTTTAATCTCAGTACTGATGTTGTTCGCACTATTTACTTGGGAGCCGAGGTAGACGAAGTCCTTCACTACCTCGAAGTTGTAGCTGCCTATGGTGACGTTCTGACCGAGTCGTCGATGTTGTGTGTCCTTTCTTGATGACAGCATATACTTTGTTTTGCCCTCATTCACCGCTAAACCCATTTTTGCCGCCTCCGTCTCAATACAAGCAAACGCTTCATTGACGGCTCGCTGAGTTCGGCCAATCACGTCAATATCGTCCGCGTATGCTAGCAGTTGAACGGACTTCTGGAAGATCGTGCCTCTAGTGTTGGCGTGTGAGTTTCGCACGATCTTCTCCAACACGATGTTGTTGTTGACGGTTGATTGATCAGGGGACCGCCAGGTCCCTTTGTGAATGTTGAGGTGAGGGAACCGCGTGCTGGCTACAGTGAGGTTTCGCCCCGTCACGAAGTCCAACAGCCTGAGTCCATTCTCGGACGTGTTGTCGTGTAGGCTGTGTTTACCGACGATTCTAGCAAAGATTTCTTCCTTGCCCAGCTTTGCATTAAAATCTCCTAGAACGATCTTGGTGTCGTAGCTGGGGCATTGATCGTATGTTCTTTCTAGGAGATCATAGAAGTCATCCTTGCTATCATCGTCTTTGTCCTCCGTTGGGGCGTGGGCGCAAATTAGGCTGATGTTGCCGAATGTTGCCTTGATGCGGATTGTTGTGAGGCGTTCGCTTATGTATCTAAAGCTTAAGACTTCTTGCCTAAGTCTGCCTCGAACAACAAAACCGCATCCAAACAAGCGCTGCCTTCGCTCTTTGTAGCAATCGCCGTAATATATGTCGCAGTTTTTCATCCTCTTTTTGCCCGGCCCATCCCATCGCACCTCTTGGATGCCGGTGATGTCAGCCTTATAGGCTTCTAGGGCCTCCGCAAGTTCATCGGCTGCACGTGGTCTGTTCAGTGACCTCACATTCCACGTGCAGAACCGAAAATCGTTGTCCTTATTTCGTTGTCCATGGTCGTCAGCAGTAGGGTCATCCGTATCCGAGGCTTGTTGCCGTCTCTGAACTATTGCGAGTTTTACACGGTGGGGAAGTTAACCCCACGCGAAACCCCCGAACCTGGAGGACCGGGTCCTGGTTTAAACCCCCGGACAAGGGGTCGCTGCATACATTGGTTCACCTCTAAGCGGCTGCAGTAGAGGTTATCCAGAGGGCACCGCGGGGAGGCTGTATGTCAACTTGACCTGTGCATTTACAGGGATCGTTGCTGGCATCTCGCCAAGTTGAGAGCAATCAACAACTTTGCCCTGGATGCACAGGCCCATGCCCTCCATTTGCAAAAGGTTACCAAGCGTTAATTTTCGTTCAGTCCTAATCAAAGAATTCACATTCACTGCTAGGATCTTGGGGTTACTGGCTGCGTGCGCAGCCATTAAGATTGTGTGACGTTAGGCACGGCAAACAATGTCGAGTAGATGAGGTCTACCCGCGATGCTTGCTCCTGGAACTGCTTTTGGAGCTGAGTGATCTGCCCCTGGATGGAGAGCAGGACCACCTTCAGATCCAGTTCAGCTTCGGGTTGCCTGGCCACTGGGACCGGGGCCACCTTTGGCACTGTCTGTTGTACCGGCTGCCTTCCTGATGCCATTTGGGCGTAGGAGACTTCCGGTGTAACAGTGGTAGCTGGAACACGTGGCACTGGCCTCGCTTCTACCATTTTTGTTTTCCTCTTGGCCTCTATAATTTTCCTAAGTTCTTGCACCTTGGGACATCCCCTATAGTTTGCAGGGTGACCGTTGGTCTTACAGATTACGCATGAGAGCTTACTTCTATCTTCGACTTTTTCCTTCCCTAGTGGACTTTGACAACGATCACATTGAAGTATGTGATTGTTAATGTGTCCCGTTTAACAGTTATGTAACCTAAGCGACAGATTCGCTTTAGGCTCTCAATTTTACTTTCTGGGGTGACTTGTACGAGGAAGAAAGGAAGTTTCCTGTTCTCCCTTTTCATTACCGCAGTGGTAAATGGCTTGACCCCAATGGCCGAGACATGGTCGCTCTGCGCCTGGCGCAGTTCTGCGAGGATTTCCTCAGGGTCGGCAGCGGGATCCATACCCTTGAGGCCTGCACTTTTTCTCCTTTTGGGGTATAAGAAAAAGAACACGGTCTCAGCCGCAGCTAGCTTTTCTCTAATGGATTTATAGTCCTCTATTGAGGAGCAATGTACAGAAAGCCTTAAGGGCCTTTTGTATTTTAAATAAAAAGAATTCTTTGTAGCCAACTTACACAGGGCTTCCAAATTTTTTGTCTCCATGCCGAAGACGTTGATTGGCGGGCATCTCTCGCTCTTGGGTGTTTCTTACTGGTGCTTCTGTTGTTGTAGTTGTTGTAGTTGTTGCTGTTGTTGTTGTTGTTGCTTCCGCTTCTGCTGCTGCTTCTGCTGCTGCTGTTGTTGTTTTTGTTGTTGTTGCTGCTGTTCTGATAGTATTTGCAGCTGTTTGTTAACAGCTAACATATGCTGTCGGTGGTTGCTGCTCTGCTTGGCCGTTTTGTGTGCAAAGAGTTTCATTTGGAGGGCCTGGATGTAGGCGTCCAGCTTCTCTTTCTTCTTTTTGCTTTTCTCAAGCTCTTCCATCTCTTCCCTCTCGTTTTCGAAATCTGAGGATGCCAGGGGACTGTAGAAGTTGCCACTTCCCCCATATGAGAAGCGTCCATCTCCCTCCTTCGATTCATATTGGACACTTTCTATGTCCACTTTGTCCATCTGTGCTTTCGTAGTTTATCCACGTGTTGATCTTGGAGTAGCATGCTTGGGAAGTGCAAATTCATCTTCTGACGTCATTGTTATGGTTCGACCCTTAATACCGGTTGTTTGAGGTTGCCCTTTCTTTCTCCTTTGTACTCTTTATTCCTGCGGGGTCTGGTGGTCTGATGTGCTAGGCACCGGTTGTTCCGCATCGCCCGATTTTTGGAGCGCGGGTCGCTCGCGTGCTTCCATTTCTTATCTACACTATCAACACACTCGTTATTAAATTATATAGAAACAAATGAATTGAACACAGTTGTTCGCCGCGGGATTCGAACCTAGATCACTTGGATCTAGGAGCGATGGTCCTATCAACCGTGCTACTAATCACTTGAAGAATTGGTGTCTCTATTACTATTTCACTTGGCTTTTTATTGATTTTTCCAATATTGGAGCCGAATACGTATGATCACTTCGCGGGTCTGTGAACGACTGCGAGTGCCGACGTCATCGTTCCATTGTGCGGGACCCCGACGAAAACACTGGCATAAAGGTGAACTGCTTCCTTTTTATTATTGAGTGTATCGCCGTATCAGGCATAACACAATTTGGTGGCAGCGGTGGGATATCGTTAAGGAAAACAAGAAGGGATGTCGATGGAGCAGCAATTAATAATTATTTTCCTATGAGTAGATTTTAATTTAATTGTTTTATACGGCGCGGTACAACATACACGTATTCAATGGTTCTTAGTTAACAAAAGAAATTACTATTCATTGATAATAACGCTAAAAATGTGAAGATAGTTTAGATAATAGCGATAGTTCTGAGTACAACACGGATAACAGTAGATCGATTAAAATGGCTGAAAATGCAATTAATGTTTTAATCTCCTTCATTCCCACATTTAACGGTACTAGTGATGAAGTATTCACTCTCATCGACTCGTGCAACGTTGCTATTGAATTGGCATCTCCCGCAGGAAAAGATATTCTCTTTAAGTATATCGAACAAAAATTCGTGGAAGCCCTTCGACAATTATCATGAATAATGAAATCAAAGATTGGGAAACTTTAAAAAAGGAACCTGCTATTTCGAGAATCAAATAGTTCCCTTCAGTTGAACAGAGAACTGATTTAGATTAGGCAAAGTAAGGAAGAAACTGTGGTACACTATATACAACTAGTCGAGACGCTACAAAAGCGTCTACTTCAGTGCAAACTCGCAGATGTGAAACAATAACATAGAGAAGGCCAGTTAGCATATATCCAGAACGAAACCTTAACGGTCTTTATTAATGGTCTTCGCGAAAGGCTTTCAACCCATGTTATCACACAACGTCCCAAAACCTTCCAGGGGCTAGTAAATTTGCCTGCGAAGAAGAGCAACGAATCAACCTTTTTAAGTGCAACACCCAAAAAGATTATGCATATAAAAATCTTGCCAAGATAAATTATCTAGAAAAACGTTGATATAACTGTGCTTCAAACAGAAAATTGTTCAGTAATGAACATTTATATAATCCTGAAAGTCCTCACGTGCTAGTTGTCGTAATTACGAAAAGAAAAAACTGATAATAGATACGGGGACCGAAGTGTCTCTCATTAAAGCTGACTGCGTTTAAGAGGAAGATGTGGATGTTAAGAAAATATAAAATTTAGTGGAATAGGCGGTAAACTGCGTAGCACGCTAGGTGAAACTGAAACAAAAGTCAGATTTGTTTCCTTAGTCGGAAACTTTAAAGCTACAACCATCAAGTTTTAGGTTATCGAAAATGACTTGTTAGGAGATTATGAAGGCTTAATTGGAAACCACTTCCTAAGAGAGGATAGGTTTACAATTAATTAGAAAGAAAACGTAATTAGAAGAAAGCTTGTGGAAATACCACTGAGGTATTTAAATGAAGAGAATATTATAAAGGCAAGATCAGAAGTTGTCAGAATAGTAGAGGTCAACAAAAATCTAAGTAAGGAAATTGTAATACATCAATAGGAAATTACCGGAGATGTGATACTGAATTGTGTTACCCTTAATAATGAAGGAAAATGTCTGATCTCGAAAACGAATACTACAGATAAGCAATTTAATTTAAAGGACATACGATTGTAAAGACATATGACAGGTCGTTGGTACTAGTTTGAATGAGTTTGAAATAGCAAATAAGGAACGATGTCGTACTGTGTCGAGTAATATTTCCATTCATTTCATTTATTTTTTTTATTCATTCCAACTTAAAATTAATTTTATACATGTTATTACAAAATTTTAATCCATTTAGATGGTACTAGGACATTCTATAACTATGAAAACTATAAAAATTATACAATACAATTGTGGGGTAAGCACTACATAATATGGGGCGAATGGTATATATATTCTAATAACAAAATTTCAAAAAAACTATTAAGACTAAATATTGTTGACGACAAAAGCGTAGCTAAGATTTAATGCACACATCGAAAGACAGTCTTAATCTATATTCTTATAGTCAATATTGAAAAGCCAATGTTTAACTTTTTTATCAATGAATGAAAATTATTAGTTTGCAATAGGCAGTTTATTAAAACATCTAGGAGCAGTGACAGCAGAGTGAGCGAAGTTAGTTTTATGTGCGACAGGAACATTTACCATGACTTGATTTTTAAAAGGTAAACTATAGTAATTAGTCGTCCTATTCAGAGTATTACCATTGCCCTTCAAAAATTCTTGTCTTAAAGGAAGAGTATGTAAGTCCTTGAAAAGCGGCCAACAATGAATTAAGCGATTTTTACCGCAGATTATTCTAATTAGACATTTTTGACTTTAAAATAAGGGATCAAAAGTGCCCTCCCCAACTTGTAATTCCATATCGCAGTTTTGATTTAGCCAATGCACAATATAGCATTGTTAGTATTTGCTTAGAAGAGTATGGTTTTAAGAGATACAGTTTTCCTATTATTTTAAAAGTCATTGGTTGGGTTTTGACCACTAGCTAGCGCAAACTTAACTTATGGATATCTTCATTCATACATGCCATACAATTAAATGAATTCACTTCAGTAGATTTCTTTGATCTAAAACCAAACTGATTATTAGAGTTGTTTATTGTTATTGTTGTTGTTCTAAAAAAAGAAATCATGTGAGATTTAACAAGTTTCTCAAACAGTTTGGAAAAGGGCGGAAGTAGATAAATGGGACGATAATTATTTAGGTATAACTTCTGCACACTTTAGCAACATAGGAGAACATCCTTTATATATACTCTGGTTAAATAGGAAGCATAGAATAGTCAGCTGTATTAAATAGCTTTTTTTTTACTTTTACTGTTGGTAATGCCATCAATGTGCATGAGCTTTTATTTTTATATTATAAGCTTGAATACTTCTTCTGAAGGTAAATGATTGAAAACGAAGTTGTTTGGTTTTACCATATCCGCAATCACTGCTTGCAAATTATAATTCCAGATATTCCATTCTATGGAAGCATTAAGACTATCGGAGATTTCAATGAAGTACTTATTGAAAGTATTAGCTATAGTACCAGTCTCAGATATAGTAGCTCCATTGACTTCCAATACATCTATTGATTTCAACCAGAAATAAGAGAGCAAGGAGATATCCATCTTCGGCCATTTTTACCCCTAGTCCACAAAAGAGAGGAATATGAGAGTAGTGGAAGTCCCTTATAAATCACAAATACTTTCACAAAAAATATGGATTCACCACAATATGGCGGGCGATTCTTGGATTTTGTGGGATAAGAGAGAGAGATTCACGGATTTTGTGGGAAAATCTATGAAGTTGGCCCCAACCATGTACTATTGCTCGAAGAGTGTTCAGTCGGTTCATGACTTTAATGGTAGGATTGGAAGAAACTTCCATCATATATCTGTAGAAAAGGAAAAGCAGCAAATAAACTGCTTATTTTGTTGATTAATGCCTATGTTTTAAAGTTATATATATATATATACCTGTACACAAGTCTCGGGCAATGCATTTTACATATATAACTCATATTTGAGCAAAAAAACATACATTTTTCAGTTTCTTCATTAATATCACCCTAATGCTGCAGACAGAAACTCCTATAAACAGGAGCTTAATTAATTTACAGCGTGAACATACGCTTTGTTTGTTGCCCTCCTCACTGTGTTGAATGAAAAGACACACAGAAAATTTGAAAAATGTCGGTTAAACGAGCGAATTTTCAAATAAGACCTTCAATCCACCCCAATACTATAGTTGGGGAAGAGAATCAGCTGTTCTCAAGAGCTCACACGTATTCACAGACGGCGGGGAAAGCTTATAAAAAACGCTGTCAGATGGAATCAAGGGGCAAGAGAGGCAAAAGATGGATATCTCTTTGCTCTCTTATTTCTGATTTCAACTCTCGATTTTTACTTAAAATTTCATAAAAAATTCTCCATTTTTCTTTACTATCACCTTTTGCATTGAGCATCATTTGTGAATAATAATTATTTCGCGAATCAAAAACTTCTTTATCAACTTTTTACATAATTTGTGAAAGTAATTCTTTAGCCTTAAGTTATTCTGATATTTTTTACATTTAATTGAAAACTTCCTCTTTTTTAATTTTAGTAGTTTATTTGTTTAGAAGTCATCCACGGTTTTATACTCTCTATTTCCTGCATTATGTGAAGATACAGAAGCACAGCTATCTATATATTTTTTAAGGACCAAAATAAACACTTCATACGCAACAGAGACGTCTGTTTCTGAATAGACAGCTCTTGAGGCCAAAAGAAGACATTAAGAGCAAATAGTTTTCAGAATCCTTATCAAAGATATCTAAAATGTCTATATTTAAATTAAAATTAAAATTTACTAGGATGAGATTCTTGGTTTTAATTTTGCTTAAGATTCCACTTAATTCTTCAATAAATACATCTTTACTGAATTCATGTAATCTGTATACGCACAGTATCAAGCAATTTTCATTGCCATAATTAAGAGATAACTTTACTATATCCGCACTAGGAATATTAAATACTGAATAATCACACACAAAACCCACTTCTGACATACACTGCAACACAACCTGCTGCGTAAGAATCCTTACATTTGGCAAAAAGTAAATAACCTGGTATGTTATAAAAATCTAGTTCATTGCTATAGATCCAAATCTCACTTAGAACAACAAATGTGGGTGTATTAGCTAAAGACTCGTTATGTGCTAACAGACAATGAACATATTTCCTTAAGCTGATGTAAACAAAAAACAATAGAGTCATTGGCAGGCGAGGAAGAGGTGCTGGTTATGCGATTAGAAGGCTGGATAGAACTATTTACGTTAAAAAAATGCATAATATATTCAAATCAGCAATATTATACATCTTAATTGAATTATCTCCTTCCTTCATTCGCATATAAACCGACCCATTCCTCGTCCATAAGTATTTGTAACCATTGGAATTTTTAAATTCAGTGGCAGCCTTCATAAGTTGGTGTGTATAATATGATCTGGTTTGATTAATATACATCCTCTGCGACACAGCTTTTAGGTTGATCATTTTCGTCATCAGTTCTGTTTTTTGTTTGAATTGTTGAATTGTTTCTGTTTGAATTGTCGATTTTGGAGTGAATGTCAGCCAGAAGCATTGCAAGAGCTACCAAGTATCCAGAAAAAGTCACATTTTTCTGCGGTTTATGGGATGGTGGCATCATTGGACTGGAGATGATGCGAATCCTAACGTAACTGTGAATGATGAGCGCTACCGTGAGATGATATCCAACTTTTTCTTGCCCAAAATGCAAGATCTTGACTTGCATGACATGTGGTTTCAACAAGTCGGTGCCACATGCCACACAGCACGCGCAACAATGGACTCATTGAGAGGTGAGTTCGGTGAACATTTTATTTCACGTTCGGGACCGGTCAATTGGCCGCCTAGTTCGTGCGATTTAACGCCTTTAGATTTTGTTGTGGGGCTATGTTAAAGCTCATGTCTATACAGACAAGCCCGCTTCAATTGACGCATTGGGAGACAACATTGAAGAATTTATTCGTGAGATACTGAAATGTTGGAAAGAGTATGCGAAATTGGACTAAACGGATGGACCATTTGAGGCGCAGTCAATGTCAACATTTGCATTAAATAATCTTCAAACATTAAATTATATGGACCGTACTATCGATTCAAATAAATATTTCATGCATTTTTCTGAATTTTATGTGTTTTTTTTTTTTCAAAACAACGTTCCTATAGCTTTTAAAAAATCACCCTTTAGTTGTTGTTCTAGCCGATTTACGGTGTTTTCCAGCGATGTAATTCTCTCTTCATATGCCTTATTTTTGATGAGAAGATCCTCTATTTGACGTTTCTGCAATTCCTTCATTTCCAATATATCTCTTCTAATTATCTTCAAGCTCTGTGCTGTTGTGACATCAGTGTTATGTGAAACATTCTCTCGGTGCACTGTTCAGGTAGTGCGAAAATGTTTGTTATTTTCTTTCTTGTACGCCAAGTCACTAGGCTCTAAAATTGCACATGAAGCGTGAAAAAAAGATTGACAATCGGAGCATTTAACTTAAATTTCCGATCTATCAACTTTTTTTTTGCAAAATTTGCACGACATTTCGAAAATAAAAAAACAAGTTAGAACAAGATCCAAATACGTGTATACCCCACTACTAAACACTTTTGAACTAAACTATTCGCACAGATCACTTAAACAAAGAGGAAAAAGAAAGCCTATAAGAAGCGTGATGAAGTACAGTCACATATTTAGTGTAGAAAGCGCAAAATTATCTAAAACATCGGTAGCAAAGCTTAAGATTCGGACAAGTGGTGGCTCTGAGCCAACATTTACCAAAAGCTATAGATACCCGAAAGTTTACGAAGAGGAAGTTCGTTAACAGATTCGGAAGCTATAAGAAGATGGAATTATCCAGGATAGTAGTTCCCCTTGTAAGGTAAATGAGCTTACGATAGCAAAGCTTTCGTTAGATAACTTTCGGGCTCAACCAGATTCCAATCGAAGAAGCTGATATGGAGAAAACGGCTTTCAGTACTCTATACGGGCATTTTGAATACACCAGAATCCCGTTTGGCCTAAGGAATGGTCAGCCTGCTTTCAAAGGCTTGTAAGCATTGTCCTGGCAGGTTTTTACTGAAGCAAGTTTTTCGTCTATTTAGACGACATTGTTGTGTATGGCTAAAATTTGAAAGAACACAACGACTAACTGTCCGAAGTTTTTCTGGAACTTAGAAAAGCAAACCTAAAGTTGCAGCCCGACAAGTGCGAGTTTCTGAGGAAGGAAGTACTTAGGGCAAGTCATAACTGATTAAGGAGTCAAACCGGACCCAAGACCAGCAAATCGTAAAGTTATCAAGTCATTCCTTGGAATGAAACGATACTATCGGAAGTTTTTAAATAATTTTCGCCAAATCGCGGAACCACTAAATCGTCGTCTTAAGAAAGATGTTCAGTTTAATTGGGACAATAACAACCGCTAGCATTTGAAAAATTAAATATATAAGAAGGGTATTGGCGCGGTGCTCATTCAAGACCATAACGGCAAAGACTTACCAATACATTTTGCCAGCCGATCTCTAAGAGAAGGAATGCTTGGCTATCGTTTGGGATACCAAGCAATTTAGGCCATATATCTATGTGACAAAATTTATCATCAGAACAGACCATAGGCCGCTCACATGGCTTTTTTAAGTAAAAGAACGAGGTAGTCGTCTTATAAGATGACGACTTAAACTTCAAGAATTCAATTACTTTATTAATTACAAAAAAGGCAAGAAAAACGTAGTGACGTCAGAATCACTGAGAAAGAAAAAGAAGAGATGTGGCAAGATTTAATGACCATAACGGAAGAAGAAGGTTTTTAAATAGACGACGATATAATGCAAAATATTTAAGTTGCAGGAAGAGATGGAAATATACATAAGTTCCAAAAACTCTATGGTACAAGAAGAAAGTAATATAAATGAAGAAGACACAACAGAAATAGAAATTGATGCAAGCCGGAAAGATTATTCTAACATAATAAACGAATAATATAGCAATGGTGAAGAAATTGGCGCGGATGGTAAAGAGGAGATTTGTGATCCCGAAAGAAGACTTATTATAGGTCATACGGGACAATGCAGGGTTTTGCAATGGGTTTGACAATGCAGGACGATCATGGAAGATTGGGTGATGAATTTTGAACTGACAAAAATAAACTTATCAGGTAATGGCACCGAGTCTTGCAATGGCATCTTTGAAGAATTTTGTTGAATATGGCAATGCCTATACATTTAAAAAAATCAGTCGTGCACAGACCTCTGAACAGTGCGGTAATAGTTCTAGAGAGTGGCGATTTTGAACTAATAAAAGCGTTAGAAGTGTTAGAAAGTTGTGAAGTACAGCGTTTGCAAGCCTGTGCCATAACAAGTACTCGGCTGAGTAGATAGAGTCAGCGCTTCGTCGTCGTTCACAGACCGTCGCGGAGTGCACACGTGTTTCGACTTTTGTGCGATTTAAAATCAATATCACAAGTTAAGAGAGTGACAGAGACATTCAAATCAAGACTCAGTGGTAGCCCAGTGGGTAGTGTACGAGCGTGTGAAAGTGAAGGTCCGTGGTTCAAGCCCTGGAAGGGGAAGAAACATTTTCCTTTTTTTTTTTTAAACTGAGAAACTTAAAGTGATAAACAAGTGTGTGAAGTGCGGTAAAATCGTACGATGGCTGAGGAGCGGTCCGCCCAGCCAACCAATGACGTAGGCGACGGATCAGACCACCTTCCAACGGCCTCATCCAGTAGGCCCACCAAGAGGATGAGAAAGCAGAAGGTGGTACCAATCCTCGCTAAGAGAAAATCGAGCGAGGATAGAAGAGCGATGGCGGAGAGTGTGACTCCGAAAAAACAAGCTGCCAAGGAAGCAGCAGCTGATGAGGAGTACCCGTACGTCTCCGACGGCAGGCAGGTACGAGCTGTCGGAGAACAGCTTTGCATCGCTCGCGTCATCCGACACGGAGGACGAGCTGGAGGAGTTTGTCCGCAGCAATGCGGGCATCATGGAGGGCTGCAGCGACAAAGTGCAGCAGCTCGTCAAAGGCCTTCGCGAGCTCCGGGCATATGCCGAAACAAGGAAGCCGGAAGAAAAAGCGGCAGAGCTCGAAAACAAAATCTGCTCCAAAAACAACAGCAACAGAAGAAGCTGCCAAAGCAGCAAAAACAACAGCGGCAGCAACAGCCGCTGCAGCAGCAGAAGCAACAGCAGCAACCGAAGCAGCAGCAGCAGCAACAACAGCAGCAACAGAAACAGCAGCAGCAACAACAGCAGCAGAAACAGCTGCCTAAGAAAAGGCAGCAGCAGGAGCAGCAGCAGCAGGAACAACCAGCCCAAAGGAAGTCGAGAGTGCCGCCCATATATCTTCATAAGGCGGACATCATGGGCGTAGCCAAGGTAGGTGAACTAGCTGTAGGCTGCAATTTTGATATCAAACCTCTTAGCGCGGAGAGGCACGTTATCCGGTGCAAGGATATGGGCGTATTTCAAAAATTGAAAAACTGTCTAGAGCGCTCGAGGACGGAGTTCTTCTCCTTCACCCCGAAGGGTGAGCGTCCTCAGACAATGTTGCTCCGGATGGAGCAACGGCTTGAGCCTGAGCAGATTTTCGGTCTGCTCAAACAACTCGACTGCGACGGACTCGTATTCGTCGGGGTCAAGCCCTTCGTCACAACAAGGGCAACAAGGAAGAATCTTCCGGTTCTCCGCTCTTCCTTGTTCAGTTGTCGCCCAGCAGAGAGCTAGAGCGGCTAAGGAGTATTAAATCCTTAGGCGTCTGGAACTGCAAGTGGGACACATTAAAAAGGCGTGATGGCATTATGCAATGCTACAACTGCCTTAGGCTCGGGCACGCCGAGGCGAACTGCCTCATGCAGTCTCGCTGCGTTAAGTGCGCGAAGAGCCACAAGGCGGAAGAATGTCCTTTGGGGAAGGACGGATCAGCTGACAAGAGTCAGCTGGTTTGTATTCACTGCAAGGGCTCCGGGCATACCGCTAGTTTTGGCGGTTGTCCCAAGCTCAAAGAGCTCAAAAAAATTAAAGCGGCGGCTCAAAAGCAGCGCACTGGGACTCGCCCTGTCGGAGTCTCAGCTTTACCCGTGACGCCGCAAATTTCCTACGCCCAAATGGCGTCAGGAAGAGGCAACACGGCACAACGGCAGACGGTTGTTCCTCAGACCGTATGGTCTAGGGCTCCTGAAGCTGTGGCCCCCAGGCCGGTTGCTCCCTCAATAGAGGAGAGGCTAACCGTGCTCGAGAGAGGCTTCTCAGAGCTGAAGGCGATGATGGAGCGAATTTTGGTGGCTGTGAGCAGCCAAAAGCACCCAACTCAATGATGGGTACGCCGGCGGAAAACACTTACAAGATCCTCTCTCTGAATGTAAATTCACTGAGAGGGGATCAGCGAAGAACAGACCTTTGCAAATTGTTAGATAACCGTAGCCCAGATATTCTCATGATTAGCGAAACTAAGCTAACTCAGGAAATAAATCTGTTGCACAGCAATTATAAAGTAGTCAGAAGATACCGGCCCAACTCTATTAATGGGGGTGGTGTCGCTCTCCTTATTAAGAACATTATCAAACATAAAGTTGTATACAGTGGTGTAGTGCGGAGGTTCCAGATACTGGAGGCCTGCATCGCGTGCATCCCTCTCCATAGTGGAAGGATGTTGTACGTGGTGTCGGTCTACGCTTCTGGTGACCGCTCAAGCCCTCTATTTATAGCAGAGCTCGACTCGCTCTTTCAATCCCTTAGGCTGGATTCGGAGGAAAATTATTATATATTGGCTGGCGATCTTAACGCCAAACACGCCCATTGGGGGAATCGCGAACCCAACCCCAGAGGAACCCAGCTTTTCAACTGGTATGTTCAGCACAATAGCGAGTATAGACTCGATTTGAATGCCTCTGAGACGGCGTCGTTTCCTCGCAGCGGCTCGTTCTTGGACCTTCTGTTGCTAGACGTTAGGTTGCATCACAACCACACGGACAGACAAACGGTAAACTGTCTGAACACATTCGTGTATGACAGCGACCATTACAGACTTAGTGCCGAAATAACGATCCCCAACGAAATTGCGGAACTGGAGGAATTTGTTCATACGTACTCTTACAACTATAGTAGGACGCGTTGGACACGCTTTTCCAGAGTACTGACGAGAGCACTCTCCTCAAACGCTCTCAACGTACCGTTCAATAGAAACCTGTCAAACGAGGAGATTGACAGGTATCTAATCCAAATGGACGAGACCATACAACGAACGATGGACATTACGATACCTAGGTATCGACATACTGACAACAGTGACATGTTCCGCAATGCGACAATTGACGCACTTCGTGAGCATAAGAGTAGACTGCTGTCAAGATTAAAAACCTTGTACAGACGGTTCACTGATAGCCACAACTGGGAGATTAGGACCCTGAAGTCGCTAATTAAAAATGTCAAAGTTTTAATTACTCAAAACTACAGACTTGCTGTAAACCTGCACTGGAACAATAAGATTCGGGCTGTAAATTCCAGCGACCCGAGCATGTTCCCGCAGATAAATAAAATATTCAGACGCAAAAGGCAAAGCGATCTTCCGAGTCTTAAGATTCCCAGATCTACGGACAACGAACGTCTATTAGCAACAGCAGGTATAGATTCAAGTGACGCAGTCCTTGACGACAACTTCTTTGTGATCGAAGACCTGCAGGAGAAGGTTGAAACATTGGGTGCGACTTTTCAGGAAGTGTATAAGGTGAATGATAACATTCGCCCCAACCACGACCTGGAAAATTGCGTCCTGGTGCGGAACTTCTACCTTTTTTTTTGTTTTTTTTTTATAATTTGCGCATTGGTCTTAAACATCTGTGGGTTGTAATCTATGGGGAATATTGAGCTGGGAAGAGCATTCTATATTCGTGTGGTGCGGCTAAAAAACGAGTCTCTAAATTTCACTGTGCGTCCGAAAGTAGGCTTAAGGGTAAACTGATGTGCATTCCTGGCGAGACGTGTATTGCGGGTGAATTCAAGGAGAGGAGGAATGCAGTTGGCTGGCTCACTTGAGCATCGTTTGTTAAAATAACGATAAAACACGGACAAAGAAGACACGGTACGTCGATGTTCAAGCGAGTCTAGTAAACCCGCGATATCGTTGTCTCCTATAAGTTTTATCGCTCGCTTTTGGATTCTATCTAGTAGGTGCAGGGTGGTCTTGGGGGCACCAGACCAGATATGAGCGTTATACTCAAGCTTAGGGCGAATATACGCCTTATAGATTAAAGCCAAATCAGAGGGGTTGAAGTATTTCTTGCATCGATTAAGGAAACTTAAACATTTCGCAGCATTTTTGGCGACCTCGAATATATGATCGTTCCAACTAAGTGTTGTGTTGATGCACATACCAAGGATGGAAAGTTTTCCGGTTTCGTCGATACAAGCGCCATTCATGGATAATGGGTGATTATCAGGGGTTCGCTTTAGAGACAGCAGACAGCATTGAGTTTTGGAAGCATTGAATTCCACTCTGTTGTTCTTACCCCAGTTAATTATGCTGTCCAGATCGGAATTCAATGTGCTTGACATACGCTGCCGTTCCAATATTAAGTCCGAAGGGCAGGGTCGTGAATTTTGGAACGAATATGAAAAGCTGAGGGTGCTGTCATCAGCGAAGGAGTGGATTGGATTAGAAGTGGCAGACAGGAGATCATTTATAAAAATGAGAAAGAGTGTCGGAGACAGAACAGAGCCTTGGGGGACACCAGCATTTATTTTGTGGATATCAGACTTGAACCCATCCAAAACAACTTGGATTGAACGGTTCGAAAGGTAGTTTCTAATCCATAGAAGCAGAGATTCATCAACACCATAGGCACGAATTTTCGACAAAAGAGCTTGATGCCAAACTCTGTCAAATGCTTTAGAAATATCAAGCGCAACTATCTTGCTTTCGCCTGCATTGTGCAAAGATTGGTTCCACTTTTCGGTGAGATAAGCTATCAAATCACCAGTGGACCTGTTACTGTGGAAGCCATACCGTCGGTCATTAAGAAGCTTCCGCGATTCAAGATATTTCAAAAGCTGACGATTTATCAGCGTTTCCATGACCTTAGAAAGAAGGGACGTAAGTGCTATGGGTCGGTACGAGGTGGGTGACGAAGATTCGCCCTTTTTAGGGACGGGCTGGACAAATGCTGTTTTCCATCTACTCGGAAAGAGACATGAAGAGTAGGATAGATGAAAAAACTTACGCAGTGGTTTTGCCAGCGAAGAAGAACACCTATTCAGAAGTATTGGGGGAATACCATCCGGGCCAGCTGATTTGTGCACGTCGAGATCTTTAAGTACTCTTGCAACTGTACGAGTGCGGAAGTGAATTTGTCCCATGGTAAAACCAACGCTCTCGAGTACAGGTGGGAACAAGTTACAATCTGGCAGAGTTGAGCTGGCTGCAAAATGTGCCGCAAGCAGATTGGCTTTGTCCAAAGAGCTGACAGCTGGGATGTCATTGTAAATGAGCGTGGGAATTGATGACGAGGTGGAATTCTTTATGTTTTTCACAAATGACCAAAAGTTTTTGCTACCCTTGGGACATTGTAGCACTTTTTGCCTCAACTTTTGTTCATGGGAGAATTTCACACGTCGGATTATTGCATTGCAGTCATTTCTGGCCCGTTTAAACTTATTCCGGCTTTCCTCAGTAGGCTTTGTATAACCGGAAATTCAACTCTCTTATTCTGATAGCCTTTTTGCAGTTCGAGTCATACCATGCATTTGGTCTGGGTTTGATACACTTCACTCTATGCGGAATGAAGAATCTCATACCCAGCTGAAGAATGTTTGTGATAATATCAGCAGCGGCATCCACGTCACTATCGAGGAAGCATAGCGACCAGTTAAAATTCCTGAAGAAATTGTTGAGTCCGCTCCAATTGGCTTTCACGTATAGCCATTCTGTTCTTTTCGGATTTTGCTCTCTAACTGTTTGTGGCGACAACGAGAAATTAGCTGATACGACACAGTGGTCCGACGAGCCTAGAGGCCACCATATGTCAACAGAATATTTATCAGGATGGGAGGTGAGAAACAGGTCCAGTGTGTTGGCGGAATGATCTGCAATATGAGGTATTCGTGTGGGCTCATTTACAAGCTGGGTCAGATTGTTTACCTCAGCAAATAAGCTTCCCAACAACAACCAATGTAGGTGTTATGCCCATACATTGATTAGAGTTGGTCCACTAACAAATTCACACTTCTTAATCCGCTACGTCAGATGCTACGCAATCTCCGTTGCCTCAACCCGCCTGATAAAATCAAACAGGAGTTGCGACCGAGAATGCGCAGCAGTGGCTTGTGAAGGAAAGGGGCGAGAGGGAGCGGACCGGACGCACTCGACACCGAGACACTTCACTGCACTGCACACTTGTTTTTGTTTTTCTTATGATTTTTTTTATTGATACGGGGCACTCGCGATGTAGCTGTGGATCGGATGGACCGCGACACTTTGTTTATTTTATTTTTTTTTTAGCGCACACGCGAAATGCACCGTCAAAACATGTGCACTGGTCGGAGGCTGGCACCTTCGTCAAGATATTGAGCACTGGCGATCTGAGAACAACGGCTTCGTCGTGTTCAATGATGATAACATGGCAGATAATGCCATCGCCATTGGAGGGGAATACCCTCCGTTTATATCGAAGATGGAGCTGCAAGCGATCTTAGAATCACTCAAGAAGAAGAAGTCAGTTGGGATCGACGGAATCTCAAGCATTGTGCTTCGACACCTTCCTCTGGAAGCGGTGAGGATTTACACTATCCTGTTTAACAATGCACTGAATAATGCACATTATCCGGAGCATTGGAAGACAGCGGTGGTGCATCCAGTCCCGAAAAGGGGTAAGGATTCCTCCAATCCGGGCAATCTCCGGTCAATAAGTCTCCTTCCGAACATCAGCAAGGTATTCGAGAAGGTGATTAATAGAGTCCTGCTAAAATGGGTTGAGGACAAAAATATAATTCCGGATAATCAATTCGGTTTCAGGGCGGGGCATGACACTATTCATGCCGCGTCGAAACTCGTATCAGATATCCAATGGAATAAAGGTTAAAACCAATGCACGGGTGCCTGCCTGGTCGACTTGGAGAAGGCCTTCGACACCGTCTGGCTAGAAGGTCTTTTCTATAAGTTGAATGGGCTGGGCATCAGCAAACCACTGTTATACCTTTTAGTTTGTATGCTTACCGGTAGGCGGTTCGTCGTGAAAAACGGCAATGTGACCTCTACCGGTATATTTAGAGTCAAAAACGGTCTACAACAAGGAGCGGTTAATTCGCCGATCTTGTTTAATATTTACACGAGCGATCTCGTAGGTTCTCTTCGCCACGCAATTGCGTACGCAGATGATTTGGTTGCTTACAGAACAGCTCCGAAGATTGAGGTTATTGTCATCCTCCTGCAGCGTGACTTTGAGTCGAGCCAGCGTTATTGCGACGACTGGAAATTGAAGATCAATTTTCAGAAGTCGGAAACTATTCTGTTTAGAACGCCGTTGTATAAGGCCTCAAGGGACACTAGACAGAATTGGCGAAAGTTTTCAATCGTTGGACAGCACGGGCAGCCACTGGCATGTCGAAGTGTAGTCAGGTACCTGGGATCTGTTTGGATCAGTATCTATATTTTAACAAAAATGTAGATGCTGCGCTGAAGAGAGCCAGAGGCGCTTTTGCCCTTACAAAGAGACTGTTTTACAGCAGCCTACTCGATGCGAGGGTGAAGGTGACTTGCTACTTGGCCCTTATCCGGCCATTGCTTGTCTATGGTTGTCCCGTCTGGTTCAACGTGGGCGCCAGCGCTATGGAAAAGATTCGGCTGTTTGAGAGGGCTTGCCTTCGCCTTTATCGAACGCCAGAGTCCGAGTACAAAAATTTCTACCCCAATGAGGTTTTATATAACAAGGCGAACTTGATAAGAGTGGACAATTTCCTGGTGAAGTTGATTAGAAGTCATACTGCGAGAGCGATGAACTCAATCAATAACCTTATCTCCGGGGCTTATTACCCCAATAAAATGTACCATGAAAAGGTACGACATACTGGTTTCCTACCCCCAGAAGCATTCGTCTACCTGGATCAGATCGGCCTGATACAAGACAAAGAAGCGGTTCCGGTTATCTATCACATCGCTCGTAATGTTGTTGATGGGCGACTCAGCTACGACCGAACTGTCGCCGAGTTGAGCGCCGAAAACCGTCTCCGGTTCAGTAAGTCCATCTCCCTCCGAGACATTGCTGTCTGTAGACGTGATCACCGAAAACATTGGTGGTTGAGTGAGAACGAGGGAGCTCCCTCCTCGAATCCTCTAGACCCGGGTTAGTTTGGGGGTCACTATTGATAGTCGGCTAAGCACCGGATGGGCCGCCTGTCCCCGTCCTAGCACCTACGACCGGCTCACCTACTTTAGGCTAGGTTAGGTTAGGGTAGTTAGTAAGGAGAATTTATATTTTTTAAAAAAAAAAAAAAAAAACCCGCATAAACAACAATTTGTTATATATATGCTTATATATATATTCAACATAATAAAAAAAAATGCGGCAAAAAAAAAAATAAAAAAAAAAAATTAGAAAATAATTAAATATATTAAGTATATTTTTTATTATTTATAAGTTAGTCCATAGTTAGTTTTTAAGTTATTTTAAGGTAGTTTAAGATAAAAAATGTCTAGTAACTAAGTTTTTCGTTTAAAAAGTTTTTTCTTAGTATAAGCATAATGTTTTCGTATGGAAAATAATAAAGTTTTTAGACGTCGAAACACAGATAGAGTAAGTTCAGGTTAACTTAGAGCGCCTGCGAAGGGCCAGTAAGAAATAATGAATTGATTTTAGTTAAGCTAAGCGTTTTGTCTAGGTTTTTAAGTTTTTTCGAATTAACAATAAAAACGCATGAAAAAAAAAAAAGAGTCAGCGCTTCTGGCACCAAAGGTGCTAGGTTCGAACCCAGCCTGGGCAAACCAACAAATTTCATTTTTTTTCTGCATACCAGAACTTCAACTACACCAACAAGTGAGCGTAGGAAAATGGAAAGTAACGAGCGGTCCGCGCTCTTAAAAGCGGACATTGACCTGCACCAACAACCGGTGGCAGAGTCAAGTCACGAGACGGCAGGGCCAACAGACGGCACAACTAAGAGGAGGAGAAAAAACACAACTCCAAAAAGCGGAAAACGCCGCAATTTAAATGCTTCCTCCGAAGGGCCGCAGGGGGAAGAGAAGAGTGTCAAATAATTCATCAGCAGCCGAGACAGAGGATGAGGAGGCTGTTCAATGTGTGTCTGACGGAGGGGAAGGCCGCTTTGCGGTTAGTAGCAACAGCTATGAATAGCTCGAAAGCGACACTGAAGACGAGGCGGAGCGTGTGCTTCGTCTTAAAGAAAATATGCTCGATGACATGCAGCAGAGAGTACAAAGACTCGTGCATGAATTAAGAGAACTTAAACCGAGAACTGTTGAGAGTAGAGTTCTTAAACAGCAGCAACAACAACAAAAAACAAATAAAAACAAACCTGCAAAGGAAAATAAACAAAAAAAGCTTCAAGAATCGCAACAGCAACAGCGAAAAGCTATGCAACAACAACAGCAGACAGAGACCGAAGTACTGACGGCAACACAACAACAAAAGTTGCCAACATTTCAGCAACATCAGAGACCAGCAACAAAACAGCGACAGCAACCAGCAACACAACAGAGACAACAACAAGCAACACAACAGCAGCAGAAAACAGAAAAAGTGCCGCCTATTAATATTTACAAGGCGGATATTCAACAGACTGCCAAGATGTGCAAGGAGGCCATAGGTCAAGGTAATTTTTCCATAAGTAGAAGCAAAGGTGCTCACAAGCACGCAATCCACTGCAAGACAGTGGACGCTTATAACGTTATTAAAAGATTGCAAAAGAGATCGACACTTGAGTTCTTCGTTTTTACGCCAAAAGGCGAAAAATGCCAGTCCCGGCTTTTAAAGCTTACGTTTCCGCTTGAAGCGCCGGGCACGCCGCGTAAAGTGCAGCGAAAACCACATCTCAGAGAATTGTCTTCTGGGGCAAGAGGGAGCAGCTGACAGAAGTCAGCTCAAATGCGTACTCTGCGGGAACGCGTTGCACACCGCCAACTATCGGGGTTGCCCTAAGTTTTAGGAGCGCAAAGCAAAAACGGTTCTGCAGAAGCAGCCCCCAGTGAAATATCCACTCGGGGCAGCCATACCCGTCACACCCGAAGAGACTTTCGCTCAAATGGCGTCTGGCCTGATTGGAAATCCTCCATAGAAAGGCGTATGGATTCGTTATAGCAGCAAGTTGCCAAAATTCTGGCGCTCCTGCAGAATCCAGCACGTCACCAGTCCTTATGGCTGCGCAGACGGAGAGTACTTTCAAGATCCTTGCAGTGAATGCAAATTCATTGATAGGGGTCCCACGAAAAAACGAGCTGTATAGACTGTTGGATGACCAAAGCCCAGAGCTATTTCTGATTAGCGAAACCAGGCTAACCCGGAGAGCATATTGGAGCACAGTAATTATAATGTTATCAGAAGAGGCCGGCCCAACTTCAATGGTGGAGGCGGTGTTGCGATCTTCATAAAAAATAACATTAAACACAAGGTAAGTGTATAGTGGTGTAGTACGACGGTTTCAGGTGTTGGAGACCTGCATCGTGTGCATTTTTCTCCGCAGTGAAAAGAAGCTGTATGCGGTGTCGACGTACTCCCCCGGCTCCCTTAGTTCCAATACAACTATATCAGAGCTCGATTCACTCTTTCGATATCTAAGACTGGACTCGGAGGAGAACTATTTCATTTTGGCCGGGGACTTTAATGCCCGCCACGGTTATTGGGGAAACATGGTTTCCAATAACAGAGGGGACCAGCTCTATAGCTGGTTCTGCTTGCACAGTGTCGAGTATAGACTCAATTTAAAAGCTACCGAGATCGCGTCCTTTCCTAGGAGCTGATCGTTCTTGGATCTCCTGCTGTTCAACGCAAGACTGCAGCTGACAGACGCACAAACGGTAAACTGTTTGAATACTTTCGCGTATCTCAGTGACCATTGCGGACTTAGTGCCGAATTTAAGATCCCCAACGATATTGCGGAATTAGGAGAGTTGGTCAAAACGCACACCTACAATTACAGTAGGGCGCGTTGGCCACGCTTATTCCGACAAGCTCTCTCTTCGAATGCGCTCCACATTCCGTCCAATAGAAACTTGTCAAACGAAGAGATTAACATGTATCTGATACAATTGGACGAGACAATAAAACGAACTATGGACAGTACGATAAGACGGTATACACGAACTAACAACGAAAACTTGTACCGCAATGCGACAATTGACGCACTACGCCAACAAAAGAGCAGACTCCTGTCAAGACTAAAAACCTTGTACAGGCGGTTTACTGACAGACGTAGCGAAGAAGTTAGAAGACTGAAATCGCTCATTAAGAATGCACAGACGTTAATTGTACAGAATTACAGAGTTTCTGAAAACTCGTACTGGAACAACAAGATTCGGGATGTTAGATCTAACAACCCGAGTATGTTTCCACAAATTAACAAATTCTTCCGAAAGAAAAATAGCGATCTTCCGTGTCTTAAGCTTCCCAGGACAACAGACAACGAAAACATACTGACTACAGCGGGTATTGATTCCAATAACGCCGTACTCGACAATGACTTCTTTGTGGTCGAAGACCCACAAGAAAAAGTTGAAGTACTAGGCGCAGTTTTCCAGGAAGTGTAAAAGGTGAACGTGAGTGTTCGCCCGAACCACGACTTGGAAAACAGCGTGCAAGCTAGCAACTCTCAACTTCGAGAAGATCTGCAGCAATGGCGATCTGAGAACAACGGCTTTGTCCAGTTCAGTGACGAAAACATGGCAGACAATGTCATCGCCGACGAAGGGGTTCATCCCCCGTTCATTTCGAAGGCAGATCTTCAAGCGGTCTTCGCATCAATAAAGAAGAAAAAGTCAGTTGGAATCGACGGGATCAATTTTGCTAAGACATCTTCCTCTGGAAGTGGTCACTATGTACACAATCCTTTTTAACAATGCTCTGAATAATGCACATTATCCTGAGCATTGGAAAACTGCGATTGTACAGCCCATAGCCAAGCGAGGAAAAGATTCTTCGAATCCGTGCAACCTCCGGTCAATCAGTCTCCTTCCGAACATCAGCAAGGTATTCGAGAGGGTGGTAAATAGAGCTCTGATCAACTGGACAGAGGACAAACATATAATTCCGGATAACCAATTCGGTTTCAGAGCGGGGCATGACACTATTCATGCCGCGTCGAAACTGGTGTCGGATATCCAATGGAACAAGAGCCAGAAACAATGTACGGGTGCCTGCTTGATTGACCTGGAGAAGGCCTTCGACACCGTATGGT
Organism: Eristalis arbustorum; assembly: GCA_916610145.1. NCBI lineage: Eukaryota > Metazoa > Arthropoda > Insecta > Diptera > Syrphidae > Eristalis > Eristalis arbustorum. The sequence continues at coordinate 55,463,994 of OU744320.1, read as the reverse complement.
TAGAAGGAGCTTACTACAAGCTCAATCGGCTAGGCATTAGTAAACCACTACTGTACCTACTATATAATATGCTTACCGGTAGGCGGTTCGTAGTCAAGATTGGCAACGTGACCTCTACAGGTATTTTTGAAGTTAAAAATGGTCTCCAACAAGGTGCCGTTAATTCGCCGATCCTGTTCAACATTTTCTTGAGCGATCTAATTAGTTCTCTTCCGCACGCAATTGCGTATGCCGACGACTTGATCGTGAACAGATCAGGCAAAAAGACCGAGGGCATCACTACGCTCACGCAGGGTGACTTCGACTCATTCATGAGAGATTGCGATGACTGGAAGTTGAATATCAACTTTCAGAAGTCGGAAACCAGGGGGAGGCCGCTTTGCGGTTAGTAGCAACAGCTATGAATAGCTCGAAAGCGACACTGAAGACGAGGCGGAGCGTGTGCTTCGTCTTAAAGAAAATATGCTCGATGACATGCAGCAGAGAGTACAAAGACTCGTGCATGAATTAAGAGAACTTAAACCGAGAACTGTTGAGAGTAGAGTTCTTAAACAGCAGCAACAACAACAAAAAACAAATAAAAACAAACCTGCAAAGGAAAATAAACAAAAAAAGCTTCAAGAATCAAGAATCGAATCGAAAAAGGCGAAAAATGCCAGTCCCGGCTTTTAAAGCTTACGTGTCCGCTTGAAGCGCCGGGCACGCCGCGTAAAGTGCAGCGAAAACCACATCTCAGAGAATTGTCTTCTGGGGCAAGAGGGAGCAGCTGACAGAAGTCAGCTCAAATGCGTACTCTGCGGGAACGCGTTGCACACCGCCAACTATCGGGGTTGCCCTAAGTTTTAGGAGCGCAAAGCAAAAACGGTTCTGCAGAAGCAGCCCCCAGTGAAATATCCACTCGGGGCAGCCATACCCGTCACACCCGAAGAGACTTTCGCTCAAATGGCGTCTGGCCTGATTGGAAATCCTCCATAGAAAGGCGTATGGATTCGTTATAGCAGCAAGTTGCCAAAATTCTGGCGCTCCTGCAGAATCCAGCACGTCACCAGTCCTTATGGCTGCGCAGACGGAGAGTACTTTCAAGATCCTTGCAGTGAATGCAAATTCATTGATAGGGGTCCCACGAAAAAACGAGCTGTATAGACTGTTGGATGACCAAAGCCCAGACCTATTTCTGATTAGCGAAACCAGGCTAACCCGGAGAGCATATTGGAGCACAGTAATTATAATGTTATCAGAAGAGGCCGGCCCAACTTCAATGGTGGAGGCGGTGTTGCGATCTTCATAAAAAATAACATTAAACACAAGGTAAGTGTATAGTGGTGTAGTACGACGGTTTCAGGTGTTGGAGACCTGCATCGTGTGCATTTTTCTCCGCAGTGAAAAGAAGCTGTATGCGGTGTCGACGTACTCCCCCGGCTCCCTTAGTTCCAATACAACTATATCAGAGCTCGATTCACTCTTTCGATATCTAAGACTGGACTCGGAGGAGAACTATTTCATTTTGGCCGGGGACTTTAATGCCCGCCACGGTTATTGGGGAAACATGGTTTCCAATAACAGAGGGGACCAGCTCTACAGCTGGTTCTGCTTTCACAGTGTCGAGTATAGACTCAATTTAAAAGCTACCGAGATCGCGTCCTTTCCTAGGAGCTGATCGTTCTTGGATCTCCTGCTGTTCAACGCAAGACTGCAGCTGACAGACGCACAAACGGTAAACTGTTTGAATACTTTCGCGTATCTCAGTGACCATTGCGGACTTAGTGCCGAATTTAAGATCCCCAACGATATTGCGGAATTAGGAGAGTTGGTCAAAACGCACACCTACAATTACAGTAGGGCGCGTTGGCCACGCTTATTCCGACAAGCTCTCTCTTCGAATGCGCTCCACATTCCGTCCAATAGAAACTTGTCAAACGAAGAGATTAACATGTATCTGATACAATTGGACGAGACAATAAAACGAACTATGGACAGTACGATAAGACGGTATACACGAACTAACAACGAAAACTTGTACCGCAATGCGACAATTGACGCACTACGCCAACAAAAGAGCAGACTCCTGTCAAGACTAAAAACCTTGTACAGACGGTTTACTGACAGACGTAGCGAAGAAGTTAGAAGACTGAAATCGCTCATTAAGAATGCACAGACGTTAATTGTACAGAATTACAGAGTTTCTGAAAACTCGTACTGGAACAACAAGATTCGGGATGTTAGATCTAACAACCCGAGTATGTTTCCACAAATTAACAAATTCTTCCGAAAGAAAAATAGCGATCTTCCGTGTCTTAAGCTTCCCAGGACAACAGACAACGAAAACATACTGACTACAGCGGGTATTGATTCCAATAACGCCGTACTCGACAATGACTTCTTTGTGGTCGAAGACCCACAAGAAAAAGTTGAAGTACTAGGCGCAGTTTTCCAGGAAGTGTAAAAGGTGAACGTGAGTGTTCGCCCGAACCACGACTTGGAAAACAGCGTGCAAGCTAGCAACTCTCAACTTCGAGAAGATCTGCAGCAATGGCGATCTGAGAACAACGGCTTTGTCCAGTTCAGTGACGAAAACATGGCAGACAATGTCATCGCCGACGAAGGGGTTCATCCCCCGTTCATTTCGAAGGCAGATCTTCAAGCGGTCTTCGCATCAATAAAGAAGAAAAAGTCAGTTGGAATCGACGGGATCAATGTTGCTAAGACATCTTCCTCTGGAAGTGGTCACTATGTACACAATCCATTTTAACAATGCTCTGAATAATGCACATTATCCTGAGCATTGGAAAACTGCGATTGTACAGCCCATAGCCAAGCGAGGAAAAGATTCTTCGAATCCGTGCAACCTCCGGTCAATCAGTCTCCTTCCGAACATCAGCAAGGTATTCGAGAGGGTGGTAAATAGAGCTCTGATCAACTGGACAGAGGACAAACATATAATTCCGGATAAACAATTCGGTTTCAGAGCGGGGCATGACACTATTCATGCCGCTTCGAAACTGGTGTCGGATATCCAATGGAACAAGAGCCAGAAACAATGTACGGGTGCCTGCTTGATTGACCTGGAGAAGGCCTTCGACACCGTATGGTTAGAAGGAGTTTACTACAAGCTCAATCGGCTAGGCATTAGTAAACCACTACTGTACCTACTATATAATATGCTTACCGGTAGGCGGTTCGTAGTCAAGATTGGCAACGTGACCTCTACAGGTATTTTTGAAGTTAAAAATGGTCTCCAACAGGGTGCCGTTAATTCGCCGATCCTGTTCAACATTTTCTTGAGCGATCTAATTAGTTCTCTTCCGCACGCAATTGCGTATGCCGACGACTTGATCGTGAACAGATCAGGCAAAAAGACCGAGGGCATCACTACGCTCACGCAGGGTGACTTCGACTCATTCATGAGAGATTGCGATGACTGGAAGTTGAATATCAACTTTCAGAAGTCGGAAACCATTCTGTTCAGGACTCCCTTGTATAAAGCTTCCGCGGATACGAAAAAGAATTGGCGAAAGTTCTCTATTGTAGGACGGCACGGGCAACCACTGGCGCAAAGGATTGTAGTCAGATACCTGGGGATCTGGCTAGACTAGTATCTATATTTTAACAAACATTTAGATGCTGCTCTGGCCAGGGCCCGAGGCGCTTTCGCCCTTACAAAGAGATTGTTTTACAACAGCCAACTCGATGCAAGGGTAAAGGTAGTCTGCTACATGGCACTCATACGGCCAATGCTCACCTATGGGTGTCCCGTGTGGTTCAACGTGAGTGCAAGCCTGATGAAAAAGATTCGGGTGTTTGAGAGGGCTTCAGTCCCAGTACAGAAAATTCTATTCCAACGAGGTCTTATACAACAGGGCCAACCTGATACGAGTGGACAAGTTGGTGAAGTTGATTCGAGGTCACACTGCGAGAACGATGAACTCGGTCAATAACTTGATCTCCGGGGCTTACTACCCCAACCCACAGGTCCATGAAAGGGTGCGTCGCAGTGGCTTCGTCCCTATACAAGCATTTCTCTATTTTGACAAGCACGGCCTGATACAAGATAAGAATGCTGTACCGCTCCTGTTTCATATAGCCAGGCCAACTGCCGATGGGCGACTCAACCGCGACCGTTCCGTTGCACAACGAGCTGAGGAGGGCCTCCTCCGGTTCAGTACAGCGGTCTCGAGTCGGGGTGTGCGAGATGTTGCATTACAACATTGTAAGTTCTGGTGGCTGGAGAGCGGAACTCCAGCGCCGTCCTTAAGTGTACATATTCGTACACTGAGTGTATTTATGTGTATATATATGTATAAGTGCACACATGTATATATGTGCGTATATCATTATATACACGCATGTATGTGTGTATGTTTAGTTAAGTTAGTTTAAGGTAGTATTTAAGTTAGTTGATAAGTTTTAAAGAAAAAAAATTAGTTCTGTATTTAAGTTTTTTAAATGTTTTCTTAATACTAATTATTTCAGTTAATGTCTTTATTTTTACACATATGTATAGTTAGGTTAGGTCGAAAGACATGGTATAAGATTAAGTTTAGCTTAGAGTGCCCGCCGAGGGCCAGTAAGTTAGAATTAGTAAAAATGTACGTCAAACTAGTTTTAAGCATTTTTGTCTAGTACGTAAGTTTATTATGATTAAGAAATAAAAATGAATTTCAAAAAAAAAAAAATACATTTAAAAATGACTTACTGAATTTTGTACACGGTGAACTTGGTTCTGTTTTTATAAGTTTTTGATTCTTCTCTCAGTCTCATTCATTCATTTTTCTCTAAAATAAAATACATGTTTGTGTTAAATAAAATCTGTGTGATTTTATTTCTTCGAGAATCAACATCAACATCAGGTTATGGGCCCAGACACAAAATTCAGCATAAGTTAAAGGTAATCCAAGAAATTTTAGTGGTTTATTGGCAAACAAAATAAAGTGAGGTTATCTCGTTTTAGAAGAAAAATGTGTTTTGCGTTGTGAACAAGGAAAATGGAACCTAATAAATATAGTGCTGACGTTATCAGACTGGAGGGTTCAAGAAATTGGAGTATCTGAAACGGCTGGCTGGATATTGTGGAGAGAAAGTGTGTGAAGCCCAAAGATGCCGCTGAAGTTCCTGCATAGAAAGTTAAAGTTGCCAAGGCGCAAACGCTGACACAAGTGCCATGTTGCATATCATAACATGCACGAGTTCTGCTGAAATGTGGAGAAAACTTCAAAGTGTATATGAGCAGAAGACTGAGACTAGTGTGCATATAATACAGTAACGATTCTTTCAATACAAATTTGAGAAAGGTGTAGATATGTCTGTTTTCACATCTAAGATTCAAGAAATGCAAAATCAGTTAAAACAGATGGGCGAAGAAGTCTCTGACAGGTTTGTTATTACAAAAGTACTAATGTCATTACCTGATGAATACAAGCATTTTGTTTCGGCCTGGGAATCGGCAACTGACGATAAGCAAACCATTGACAACTTAGTAGCCAGACTATTAATTGAAGAAGAGAGGGTCAAAGGAAAGAACGAGGAGTCCCAGCAAAATACATCCTCATCGGCGTTCATTGTAAGAAATAAAAAATCTGTAAAATGCTTTAAGTGTGGTAAGAGCGGACATTATCACAGTGATTGCAATAGTAGTAAAACTAGGGACAAAAACTCAAATAATAAAGATAAATGTTTCTACTGTGGAAAGTCTGGACACTATAAGGCACAGTGCAGGTTTAAAAACAGTAAGAAAGTAGGACTGAAAATGCATTCATAGTATCGAACACTGAATTGCATACTTCAAAGTGGTTGGTGGACTCCGGTGCCAGTAAACACATGTGTCGAGATCGAGCATTGATACAGTGATACAGTCATAGACAATGTTTTGTACTTTCCAGAAATAAAAACTAATCTGTTCTCAATCAATCGTGTCACAGATAAAGGTTACATCAAAACAACAGATGAAAGTTCATGCAAATTTTACAAATGTAATGAAGAACAATGAAGTGCAGTGGCAAATCGAATTGGTAAGTACGATATTGTAAGCACTGCAAAACTAGTGCAGAACAATTTAAATGAGTGGCACAAAAGACTAGCGCATCAAAACTTCGCGTTTGTGAAAAATATTTTTTTTCGGAAAAACAATATTTCTGTGAAACAGACTTCTAAGCCTGAGTGTCATAGCTGTTTGGTTGGAAAAATGCATCGATTGCCATTCAGCAAGAGTGAATATGCGACTACAAAGACTTGAGCTAATTCATGCTGATACTTGTAGTCGAATGAAAGAAGTATGTGTTGGCGGGTTGAAATATTTTGTCATACTGAAGGACGACTATTCTAACTTCAGGTGTGTGTACTTTGTCAAAGATCAAATATTGCATTGAAAATTTCTTAAACAAGGTCGAAAACATAACTGAAAACAAAGTAAAAATCTTTCGAAGTAACAATGGCTTGGAATTTGTAAACAAACAAGTGAAGGAAATGTTTTCAAGACGTGGTATAACACACCCAACAACAGTACCTTATACCCCAGAACAGAACGGGAAGGCTGAAAGGAAAAATAGAACTGTGGTGGAAGCAACAAGGACAATGTTACACGGAGGGAACTTACCAAAGAAGCTGTGGGCAGAAGCTATTAATACGGCGGTATTTATCCTAAATAGAACTGGGAAGAGTCATGAAAATGGAAGGTCACCATTTGAAGTATGGACAAATACAAATTTTGACATTCAGCAGCTAAGGACATTTGGTACGAAAATGTTTGTTTACATTCCAAAAGCAAAAACAAAGAAATGGGACATTGGGTGAACAGGGTTGATGGTTGGCTACGATGAACATGAAGAGAGAGAATTTATTTCTCACAAACGAATACGGTGGAGACAAAGAGGAATGTTGTTTTCTTAAATCAAGAGTCTGAAGAAATACTTCAAATTAAGAAAAGCGAGGAAAAAGAACCGGTGATGCAAATCGGTCTCGAAGAGAGGACTGAACAAGCTGGAAGCCCGGAAGTTAGCAAATGGATTTGATGAAGCGGTGAAGGTGACACATACAAGCAGTGTTGAAGAGGATGGATCAGTGTGCGATAGTGACAGTGAGTACTTACAATGCGGTGAAGAAGAATGTCTATTGGAAGAAAGCAGTCCACCAAGAGAAGAAAGAAGCAGATGAATTTCTACCAATGTAACAATGTGCAAACTGACAAAGGTGCTGTTGAACCAGATATATAGTGAGGCGATGAAAAGAAGTGATGCTAGTAAGTGGAGTAAAGCTACTGCAAGGCAATTACAGACATTAAAAGATAACAACACGTTGGACTTTTGTATTGCACCAGTAAATACCAAAACAATCAGTAGTAAATGGGTATTTAAGATTAAAAATGTAAATAATACTAAAGAGTATAAAGCTAGGTTAGTTGCTAGAGGTTTCGAGCAACAGGATAAATTTGATTTTAATGATGTTTACGCTCCAGTTGCAAAGTTGTCCTCATTTAGATTATTTGTTGCATTAGCGACAAGGCTGAATTTACCTATAACCCAAATTGATGTAACGGGCGCTTTCTTATATAAAATACAAGAAGATGTATACGTTGACGTTTTGTTAATCATTGGTACAAATGAACATTGGATTGTAGAACTAAAAACGGTATTAAGTAAAGAATTTAAAATAAAGGACTTAGGATTAATTTCAGATTTCTTAGAATACACGTAAAACAAGATTTGCAAAATGGTATAACTATATTATCACAGAGGCATTACTTAGAAAATGTTCTTAAGAGATTTTATATGGGAAATTGTAAACCAATGTTGACACCTATGGATCTAAATTTTAATGCTAAGATTTTTCATTCTGATGTTAAATATGATAAAAACATTGAAGAAATTTGTAGGCAGATAATTGGATGTTTAATTTATGCTGTTTCAGGCACTAGGCCAGACCTATGTTTTGCTGTTTCTATGTTGAGCAGATATCAGAAATGTGCAAATAGTGTGTTATTGGGTGCGCTTAAAAGAGTTTTACGTTATGTAAAGTATTCTACTGATTATAAATTGATTTATAAATCTAATGGTCAAATGCTGGAAGGTTTCTGCGACGATGACTGGGGAGGAAATCCAAAAGATAGAAAGTCAACTTCAGGTTATTTATTTACTTTTGCAAATTGCTTAATTGCATGGTGCTCAAAGAAACAATCATCTTTAAGTCTATCCTAGACAGAAGCCGAATATAATTCAATGAGTATGGCTGCTAGTAAAGCATGTTGGCTTGTAAATTTGTTATGTGATTTTGACTACCAAAATCAATCAAACCAAAATAATCAGTCAGCAATTATAAATGAGAGCACAGAATCTGTAAAGCGTAAAACATGTAGATATCAGATACCATTTTGTTAAGGATTTAATTAAAAATAACAAAATTTGTGTTAATTATATCAGTAATCAACCGTGGCGTTGAGGGTATGTGCGTCGACCCCAACCTCGACGTCGTAGGTTCGATTCCTGCTCTGTGCGATAAAAACAATTTTCACGACCCCACCTCTTTCGAGTTACTGACAGTGCTCAAAGAGTATTCCCTGTATAGGAAAAAAAACTTCTCTAACTTGGCCGTTCGGAGTCGGCATAAAACTGTAGGTCCCTTCCACTCGTGAGAGAACAATAGCATGCACAACACGAGTGGTTGCCGAGAAGCTAGGCCCTGGCCTCCTACGGGATGTAGCGCCACCCATATTATATATATTAACCTACACTTTTGTTTTATTGGTACACTTAAATATCTCACTATCGTTTCCATCGCTACTGTCCAGGCGTTGCCCGATCGACCCAAAGCGCCACAGGTAAAATACAACAAAAAAAAAAAACAATATTTTCGAAAACAAAAAAGAATGATTTATGTTTAAACGTCCTTCAAGCGAATGAAACTTTAGACCGAAACAATTCGCGTGTCCTTCTTCAATTGTTCTGTTCTACTTTCAACGGCCACCCTACCGAGAAACGTACGCGTCCGTTCACTATCGTTGCTAGAAAACAACTCCTCGAAACTTTCGTTTTTTTCTCCCGACATCCCGAGGCAATCCACGCCATCCCGATCGGATGATCCAGTTTTCTAAACACGATAAGGCCGTTGGACCTATCAGCCCACCATGAAGTCCGCTATGTCTCAATCGGACCACGATAGGAACGGCCAGCATCCTCGAAAACGAGAGCCCAGAGGACGAGACGGGCAACAAAGGCACCAGAAAAAGAAGGAGGAGGAACGAAAAAAAAAAATTTACGGAGCAAAGCGCTCCGCTTTGGTATTTGAACCAGCAAAAACCCCGTACTTGAGCCGACCACCCAACATCCTGCGCTACAGAGGTTAAATAACGCCTCCTGGAATTTGAGCTACGTCATAGTCAATGCCACATACACCCACCTACCATGACGAATCAGTAGCCTATTTCTAGGCGAAAACCTTGCAACAGTCGGAACCCATAATAAACTAATAAACCAATATATCAGGCACGCTTTTACAGCATACAGACTCTTATCTGCACAAAATGCCTACAACAAGGGCAGGTCTGTGTAGACTACCACTCTCTGATAAGCACCATCGAGAAATCTATAGAGTTTAAAGAATACACACTTGTGACATTTCTCGACATCGAAGGTGCGCTCAACAATATCAAACCAAAAACAATTTCAGTTGCGCTTAACAGACTTGGGATCGGTCCCTAGTGGTTTTCATTCATCAGCTACTCACCAGCAGGGTAATAAACTCTCAGATGGGAGACGCTAACATCCGTATAGGAGTTAATAGGGGCGGTAAAAGAACTGCTATTAATACTGGAAGAGGTAGGATGCAAAAGTTATGGCCTATGGGGATGATATTGCCATAGCGGCATCCGGCAAATTCGTCTCTATTCTAAGAGACATAATGCAGAATTCCTTCGATAAGCTAGAAGCATGGACGCAAACATGCTGACTCGACGTTAACCCACAAAAACGGATGTCGTACTCTTCACCAGAAGATACAAAATCTCCCAGTTTGACCCCCACTGCCACGTGGCGCTACAATACAGCTAACTTACAGTGCGAAATTTCTGGGTCTCACGATCGATAGCAAGCTAAATTGGAAGCTCAATATCCAGGAAAGGGTCAGGAAAGCCACTTTTGCCCTTTTTAGCTGCAAAAAAGGCATTGGATGCAAATGGGGCCAACAAACACGCATCGCTCACTGAATTTTCACCTCTATTGTCAGACCGACACTTATGTATGGAGTCTCAGTTTGGTGGACAGCACTAAACAAGGCTATTTACAGCAAGGCACTCAACCGAGTACAAAGACTGGCCTGCCTGTGCATCAGCGGTGCACTGAGAAGCACTCCGTCAGACGCACTGTATATTCTTCTCCATCTTCCACCACTGGAAATTATTCGGGAAACAAACAGCACAAAGCACAACCTTGAGACACACTCCGATTGTGGTCCGAACTCAACATTGGCCACTCAACCATTCTCAAGGAATTCAATTTCCTTCCTAGCGACACTGACCGCCTATTACCCCAGGTTATCTTCGAGAACAAATTTTCAATCAGCATTCCTTCCAGATCGGACTGGATGTCAGACAGGTAAACGTTGGAAGATCCTGTTCGTATATTCACAGAATTATCGAAGACAAACGAAGGGGTGGGCGCGGGGTGAAGCTTCTTGATCACTGTAGCGTTATTCAGGCAGAAACCATAGCGATTAAAGAGGCGTTGTCATGGCTGAAAAACAACAGATATCGCTATTAAATCCCTAAACAATGTCATGTTCTACTCAAAAACATCTCTTAATTGAAGTCTGTCTCTTAACGAGATGGCTAAGCATTTTAATATTCACCTCACATGGGTGCCGGGACAATGTGACAAAAACAAAAACTGCAAAGCCGATGAACTCGCCAGGTGTGGGACAACCTCATCCCTATCAATAGCAATGATACCACCTTCCATGCCGATCGCTACAGCCTATCATCCCCTGCTCCACCACCCATCATTGATTGTAAGTCAAGTCCACCAGCGTACACATTTGTCCAAGCCTAGCAATTGCTTTCATTGGCTGTTTCGTTATTCGTTCCAAAATCGAGTCGGCTCCTATGGTATCTTAAGCTACATTTATCACGCAATGCAGATACAAAAACAGAAACAGAAAAATATGCAGCATATTGCGAACGCGCTTTGGAACGAACACTCAGAAACGGTGGACGGTAAAACGAAGCCATCTCGTATGGGAGTACTATCAATTCTTATGAAGAATCCGTATCACCACTCATTACCACATGCAATTCAAGTCCACATGATGAATTTGACTTATCAAGTTATATCCTTTGATGGATCAAGCACGATTGAGGAATTCCAATCCACTCTGACACAGAGGATTGTTTCCCGCGATTCTACCAACGGATTCTGTTTATTTAGCGATGATCCGATTGGAAGAGATCTGGAACATTATTTGAACACAAAAGCAAAGCTATGGTACCTAATTTCAAAATGGAAAACTGCTCATAGAGAAAAGTGTTCAGGAAAATTTGAGAACTCTCGAGTTATCCGGCTAACGTATAAGAATAGGCTTTACTGGAAATATACGGTAAAATTTGTGCAGGTAGATTTCCATTACCAAGGGACTTAGCACTAGAACTCACTTCTCTCATGTCACAAATTGATATGGGTGATTATTCAATTGAAAAATTAAGAGGATCGCTAAGAACTCACTTCTCTAATGTCACAAATTGATATGGGTGATTATTCAATTGAAAAATTAAGAGGATCTGGAACAATGAACAATTTAGGATTAAAAGCGTTAGATAAATTCTATCCCTACAGATAAAGAGATGCCATATCTGCAGAGCAATTAAAGGAAATACAAGATCTTCTAATTGCAAAATGGATATTATTAAAAGGTCGATCAACTTTGGACTGCGTTCGCTTTTATTTAACTTGTTGCCGAAAATGGCTATTCTTTGGAGCAGCCCTCTTCCAAGCTAAACCGCGACATTCAGATCAAGCAGGATGCTTTGAATGTGCTGGAATAGTCTTCTATGGCACGTCTTGGAAGATATCCGTATACATCAGTTATGACGTTTGGTGGTTGTCAAGAAGATTTTATGTTGGTTGTAGGAAACAAAGAAAATTTAGTCACAGCTGGAAGCACGAGTGAACAAAAGCTGCTCTTCGCTATGAGAAAGCCCAAAATCTTAGAGATTACTCTTGTTCAATCGCATATTCAACCATCAATTGATGTACACCATTCCATATTTAATAATCGTTAAATGTATGTCATGTATTCAATCGCATAGTCAACGAAATTTTTTATATGTAATGTTGGTAATAATGGAGAGTCAGTATATATCGATACTCCAAGGAAGAAACACGAGTGAACCGTAGTTCGGAATCGAATAGAGAAATTATAAATGAAACTCTTTCGTGTTTTATCTTTTTTGTACTTATTTAAGTTTTTTCGATTCATTATTTGGTCCTTAAAGTCGGATTCGTGTTTTATGTAAACATTTTGTGACAAATAATCCAAATGGATTATAATCGTCGGCAATCTTTAAATTATAAACTACACACATGTATATATATATATACATATACGCAAAAGTGCATCGAGAACAGACAGTCGATACGATCTACAAATCAATTCGCGCATTTGTAGTGTTTCTTTGGCGGTGCGCTAAAGAATTAAAGCAGACTATAGTGCTCTCTTTCGATCATATTAAATATTTTGACATACAACATCTGTTTGTATAACCATCGTCAAGGGATATTCGTTGTCTCTATTGCTCGTTCGATCTAAACATATAATTGACTTTCGATACTCGATTCTACTAACTCATATATTTGTCTTTTACTGGGACGTTTAGTTGTTTTCTCATACATACTTAATGTCATCGGTGTTTTGTCGTCAAAAATTGACGAAAATAATAAGAAATACATTTTAAACAATTACTGATCAAATTCTAAAAGGATTAAAGCGTGCACGTGCCGTTAAAAAAACTTGCATATCAAGAATCGATATAAAATAAAAAAAATGGGAAATTGACTGCTATCGATTACAACTGCCGGTTAAAAGGGCTTAAGAACTACTTTGCCGAATATCTAGACATCCAGGATAATATTGAGAAAATTACTCATGTTGAAGATGATTGCAAATCTGAAGACAACGCTGAAACAAAAGATTATGGGGAAACAATGCAGGGTATTGTTCCATCAAATCCAAGATTCTCACCCTAATGGAAGAAATCAATAAACCCAAGAATTCACCTGATTCCTCGGTTTCCCGAATTGGTATTCCATCGTCAGTGCCATTCACACAGTACTCAGATGATCTTCCCAAAATAAAACCCCCAACATTCTCTGGTTAATATACACAATACAATACATTCATACAACAGTTTAAAGCCACAATTGATTCTAAGTCTAGAGATTCTCAAAGAGCGCTACGACAACAAGAGCATAGTTTTTTCAAACGCACATTCGAGAACTCTATAATACTCCAACAGTTGCAAGGAACTGAGGCGTACAGCTTCGTCGCTTCGTTGATGATGTGAATGGGCATTCGGGTGATTTACGATCCTTAGGCTGCTATGCTGATATTGTTAATGCTTTGTTAATTCACATCGCCTCCACGAAACTCAACGCGGATACTCATTCAAAATGGGAAGAGTCTTTCAATTTCAAAAGGCTACCATCTTCGACGGAGTGTTCATCGTTCCTCGCTAAACGAAGCCAACAACTTGATGTGAGAGAATCTCAAAGCAAACCATCGCCAGTGTCATCAAGGGAAAACGAGGTGAAATACAAACATCGATCTGCGACAGCTTTAGCAGTATCTGAAACACGCGGTGCTTTTTGCAATGTCACTACGCATAAAATAGCAAATTGTGTCAAGTTCACCGAACTTCCAGTCTATCATCGATTTCGGAATGTCAAGCGTATTGGATTATGTATAAACTGCTTCAACTACGGGCACTCAGTAAAAAATTGCACATCGTCGAAATGCAAGGTATGTAAAGAATCGCATCATACATAACTTCATCGCTTTCAGAGTGCACCCGTCACTTTGAAATCTTCAACAACTGACATCGACTGTAAGGCGATTACGTATGCACCAACGACGTCATCTGCACTTCATTCTGGTCGTGTGCAGGCTTTGGATAATAGTTACATTTTCTTGGCTACTGCTATAGTTAGTGTTCAGGGAGCTAATGGAGAATTTGTACCAACTCGCATCCTCTTGGATTCTGGCTCGCAGTTAAATTTGATTTCGGAGCAACTAGCTCAAATGTTTTGTCTGAAGCGAACGAATTTCAATGGTGAATTAAGTGCAATCGGCAACATCAATATACCAGCTTGCCAAAGAACATCTGCAGCTGTAAGTTCAAGAGTCAACAATTTCAAAGTGAGCTTGGACTTCTGGATTTTATCGTCCATTACATCGAATCAACCGGAGATAGGCATCAACGTAAAAAATTGGAAATTACCATCAGATATTTCACTGGCAGATCCTAACTTTAATAGGTCTCAACGCATTAATATGCTCATCGGAGCTGACATCTTTTTTGATTTATTGAAAGATGGCCAAATAAAACTTAGTGACGAGCTACAGCTTTTGAAGAATAAGTTATACGGTTGGATCGTCGTTGGAAAGTATGAAGCAATGGTTGTGACCAGTCAAGACAAGGTTCTTAATGCACACTTGAGTACGACAAACTACAACTCAGTTGATGCTTCGCTCAATGATATGTTGGAGAGGTTTCTTGAACTCGAAGATGTTACATCGAATAGCATTAATTGGACAGAGGAGCAGATCGCGTGCGAGGATGCATTTGTCAAGAGCATTTACCAGACTCCCGATGGTAGACTTGTTGTTAAGTTACCATTCAAGGATGATCCCAACGTACTGGGCGATTCCAGGAGAATTGCAGGAAAAAGGTTTTTGAGTCTTGAAACAACTTGAAAAATGTCCTGACATTAAAGATCAGTATGTCACGTTCATGAAAAAATATGAATCATTGGGTCTCCTGTCTGTCACTTCTAATCCAATCCACTCCTTCGCTGATGACAGCAACTTCAGCTTTTCATATTCGTTCCAAAATTCACGACCCTGCCCTTCGGACGTAATATTGGAACGGCAGCGTATGTCAAGCACATTGAATTCTGATCTGGACAGCATAATTAACTGGGGTAAGAACAACAGGGTGGAATTCAATGCCTCCAAAACTCAATGCTGTCTGCTGTCTCTAAAGCGAACCTTTGATAATCAGCCATTATCCATGAATGGCGTTTGTATCGACGAAACCGGAAAACTTTCCATCCTTGGTATGTGCATCAACACAACACTTAGTTGGAACGATCACATATTCGAGGTCGCTAAAAATGCTGCGAAATGTTTAGGTTTCCTTAATCGATGCAAGAAAGACTTCACCCCCTTCTGATTTGGCTGTAATCTATAAGGCGTATATTCGCCCTAAGCTTGAGTATAACGCTCATATCTGGTCTGGTGCCCCCAAGACCACCCTGCACCTACTTGATAGAATCCAAAAGCGAACGATAAAACTTATAGGAGACAACGATATCGCGGGTTCATTAGGCTCGAATTCACCCGCAATACACGTCGCGCCAGGAATGCACATCAGTTTACCCGTAAACCTACAGTCGTTCACAGACCGTTGAATAGTGCAGTGTGAGTTCGCGAGTGATTC
This sequence comes from Eristalis arbustorum, assembly GCA_916610145.1. NCBI lineage: Eukaryota > Metazoa > Arthropoda > Insecta > Diptera > Syrphidae > Eristalis > Eristalis arbustorum. Next base: position 55,448,303 of record OU744320.1, on the reverse strand, counting down.
GGCTTTCAGTAAATAAAGCATAATAAGCAAAATAAGCGCAACAATTAAGTAACGCAAGTGCGGCGTATATTTTAACAATCCCGGCTAGCCGAGTTGATAGAGTCATCTCTCCTCAGTCGTTCACAGACCGTCGCGGAGTGCACACGTGTTTCGACTTTTGTGCGGTTTAAAATCAGTATCCCAAGTTAAGACAGTGTCAGAGACACTCAAATCAAAATTCAGTGGTAGCTCAGTGGGTAGTGTACGGGCGTGAGTCGTTCACAGACCGTCGCGGAGTGCACACGTGTTTTGATTTTTGTGCGGTTTAAAATCAGTATAACAAATTAAGACAGTGACAGAGACACTCTAATCAAAACTCAGTGGTAGCCCAGTGGGTAGTGTACGGGCGTGTGAAAGTGAAGGTCCGTGGTTCAAGCCCTGGCCGGGGAAGAAACATTTTCCTCTTTTTTTTTTTAAATTGAGAAACTTAAAGTGATAAACAAGTGTGTGAAGTGCGGTAAAATCGTACGATGGCCGAGGAGCGGTCCGCCCAGCCAATCAATGACGTAGGCGACGGATCAGACCACCTTCCAACGGCCTCATCCAGAAGGCCCACCAAGAAGATGAGAAAGCAGAAGTTGGTACCAATCCTCGCTAAGAGAAAATCGAGCGAGGACAGAAGAGCGATGGCGGAGAGTGTGACTCCGAAAAAACAAGCTGCCAAGGAAGCAGCAGCTGATGAGGAGTACCCGTACGTCTCCGACGGCGGGGAAGGCAGGTACGAGCTGTCGGAGAACAGCTTTGCATCGCTCGCGTCATCCGACACGGAGGACGAGCTGGAAGAGTTTGTCCGCAGCAAAGCGGGCATCATGGACGGCTGCAGTGACAAAGTGCAGCAGCTCGTCAAGGGCCTTCGCCAGCTCCAGGCATACGCCGAAACAAGGAAGGCAGCAGAAAAAGCTGCAGAGCTCGAGGAGCAAAAACTGCTGCTCCAAAAACAGCAGCAGCAGCAACAGACGCTGCAGCAGCAGAAGCAACAGCAGCAACCGAAGCAGCAACAGCAGCAGCAGCAACAGCAGCAGCAGCAGCAAAAACAGCAGCAGAAACAGCTGCCTAAGAAAAGGCAGCAGCAAGAGCAGCAGCAACAAGAGCAGCAACAGCAGCAGCAGGAGCAACAACCAGCCCAAAGAAAGGCGAGAGTGCCGCCCATATATCTCCATAAGGCGGACATCATGGGCGTAGCCAAGGTAGGTGAACTAGCTGTAGGCTGTAATTTTGTAATCAAACCACTTAGCGGGGGCAGGCACGTTATCCGGTGCAAGGATATGGGGGTATTTCAAAAATTGAAAAATTGTCTAGAGTGCTCGAGGACGGAGTTCTTCTCCTTCACCCCGAAGGGTGAGCGTCCTCAGACAATGTTGCTCCGGATGGAGCAACGGCTTGAGCCTGAGCAGATTTTCGGTCTTCTCAAACAACTCGACTGCGACGGACTCGAATTCGTCGGGGTCAAGCCCTTCGTCACAACAAGAGCAAAAATGCAGCCTCGCTGCGTTAAGTGCGCGAAGAGCCACAAGGCGGAAGAATGCCCTTTGGGGAAGGACGGATCAGCTGACAAGAGTCAGCTGGTTTGTATTCACTGCAAGGGCTCCGGGCATACCGCTAGTTTTGGCGGGTGTCCCAAGCTCAAAGAGCTCAAAAAAATTAAAGCGGCGGCTCAAAAGCAGCGCACTGGGACTCGCCCTGTCGGAGTCTCAGCTTTACCCGTGACGCCGCAAATTTCCTACGCCCAAATGGCGTCAGGAAGAGGCAACACGGCACAACGGCAGACGGTTGTTCCTCAGACCGTATGGTCTACGGCTCCTGAAGCTGTGGCCCCCAGGCCGGTTGCTCCCTCAATAGAGGAGAGGCTACCCGTGCTCGAGAGAGGCTTCTCAGAGCTGAAGGCGATGATGGAGCGAATTTTGGTGGCTGTGAGCAGCCAAAAGCACCCAACTCAATGATGGGTACGCCGGCGGAAAACACTTACAAGATCCTCTCTCTGAATGTAAATTCACTGAGAGGGGATCAGCGAAGAACAGACCTTTGCAAATTGTTAGATGACCGTAGCCCAGATATCCTCATGATTAGCGAAACTAAGCTAACTCAGGAAATAAATCTGTTGCACAGCAATTATAAAGTAGTCAGAAGAGACCGGCCCAACTCTATTAATGGGGGTGGTGTCGCTCTCTTTATTAAGAACATCATCAAACATAAAGTTGTATACAGTGGTGTAGTGCGGAGGTTCCAGATACTGGAGGCCTGCATCGCGTGCATCCCTCTCCATAGTGGAAGGAAGTTGTACGTGGTGTCGGTCTACGCTTTTGGTGACCGCTCAAGCCCTCTATTAATAGCAGAGCTCGACCCGCTCTTTCAATCCCTTAGGCTGGATTCGGAGGAAAATTATTATATATTGGCTGGCGATCTTAACGCCAAACACGCTCATTGGGGGAATCGCGAACCCAACCCCAGAGTAACCCAGCTTTTCAACTGGTATGTTCAGCACAATAGCGAGTATAGACTCGATTTGAATGCCTCTGAGACGGCGTCGTTTCCTCGCAGCGGCTCGTTCTTGGACCTTCTGTTGCTAGACGTTAGGTTGCATCACAACCACGCTGACAGACAAACGGTAAACTGTCTGAACACATTCGTGTATGACAGCGACCATTACGGACTTAGTGCCGAAATAACGATCCCCAACGAAATTGCGGAACTGGAGGAATTTGTTCATACGTACTCTTACAACTATAGTAGGACGCGTTGGACACGCTTCTCCAGAGTACTGACGAGAGCACTCTCCTCAAACGCTCTCAACGTACCGTCCAATAGAAACCTATCGAACGAGGAGATTGACAGGTATCTAATCCAAATGGACGAGACCATAAAACGAACGATGGACATTACTATACCTAGGTATCGACATACTGACAACAGTGACATGTTCCGCAATGCGACAATTGACGCAATTCGTGAGCATAAGAGTAGACTGCTGTCAAGATTAAAAACCTTGTACAGACGGTTCACTGATAGCCACAACTGGGAGATTAGGACCCTGAAGTCGCTAATTAAAAATGTCAAAGTTTTAATTGCTCAAAACTACAGACTTGCTGTAAACCTGCACTGGAACAATAAGATTCGGGCTGTAAGTTCCAGCGACCCGAGCATGTTCCCACAGATAAATAAAATATTCAGACGCAAAAGGCAAAGCGAACTTCCGAGTCCTAAGATTCCCAGATCTACGGACAACGAACGTCTATTAGCAACAGCAGGTATAGATTCAAGTAACGCAGTCCTTGACGACAACTTCTTTGTGATCGAAGATCCGCAGGAGAAAGTTGAAACATTGGGTGCGATTTTTCAGGAAGTGTATAAGGTGAATGATAGTATTCGCCCCAACCACGACCTGGAAAATCGCGTCCTGGTGCGGAACTTCTACCTTCGTCCAGATATTGAGCACTGGCGATCTGAGAACAACGGCTTCGTCGTCTTCAATGACGACAACATGGCAGATAATGCCATCGCCATTGAAGGGGAACACCCTCCGTTTATATCGAAGATGGAGCTCCAAGCGATCTTCGAATCACTTAAGAAGAAGAAGTCAGTTGGGATCGACGGAGTCTCAAACATTGTGCTTCGACACCTTCCTCTGGAGGCGGTGAGGGTTTACACTATCCTGTTTAACAATGCACTGAATAATGCACATTATCCGGAGCATTGGAAGACAGCGGTGGTGCATCCAATCCCGAAACGGGGTACATCATCATACTTCCGAACATCAGCAAGGTATTCGAGAAGGTGATCAATAGAGTCCTGCTAAAATGGGTTGAGGACAAAAATATAATTCCGGACAATCAATTCGGTTTCAGGGCGGGGCATGACACTATTCATGCCGCGTCGAAACTCGTATCAGATATCCAATGGAATAAAGGTAAAAATCAATGCACGGGTGCCTGCCTGGTCGACTTGGAGAAGGCCTTCGACACCGTCTGGCTAGAAGGTCTTTTCTAAAAGTTGAATGGGCTGGGCATCAACAAACCACTGTTATACCTTTTAGTTTGTATGCTTACCGGTAGGCGGTTCGTCGTGAAAAACGGCAATGTGACCTCTACCGGTATATTTAGAGTCAAAAACGGTCTACAACAAGCAGCGGTTAATTCGCCGATCTTGTTCAATATTTACACGAGCGATCTCGTAGGTTCTCTTCGCCACGCAATTGCGTAAGCAGATGATATGGTTGCTTACAGAACAGCTCCGAAGATTGAGGTTATTGTCATCCTCCTGCAGCGTGACTTTGAGTCGATCCAGCGTTATTGCGACGACTGGAAATTGAAGATCAATTTTCAGAAGTCGGAAACTATTCTGTTTAGAACGCCGTTGTATAAGGCCTCAAGGGACACTAGACAGAATTGGCGAAAGTTTTCAATCGTTGGACAGTACGGGCAGCCACTGGCATGTCGAAGTGTAGTCAGGTACCTAGGGATCTGTTTGGATCAGTATCTATATTTTAACAAAAATGTAGATGCTGCGCTGAAGAGAGCCAGAGGCGCTTTTGCCCTTACAAAGAGACTGTTTTACAGCAGCCAACTCGATGCGAGGGTGAAGGTGACTTGCTACATGGCCCTTATCCGGCCAATGTTTGTCTATGGTTGTCCCGTGTGGTTCAACGTGGGCGCCAGCGCTATGGAAAAGATTCGGATGTTTGAGAGGGCTTGCCTTAGGGCTTGCCTTCGCCTTTATCGAACTCCAGAGTCCGAGAACAAAAAATTCTACCCCAATGAGGTTTTATATAACAAGGCGAACTTGATAAGAGTGGACAATTTCCTGGTGAAGTTGATTAGAAGTCATACTGCGAGAGCGATAAACTCAATCAATAACCTTATCTCCGGGGCTTATTACCCCAATAAAATGTACCATGAAAAGGTACGACATACTGGTTTCGTACCCCCAGAAGCATTCGTCTACCTGGATCAGATCGGCCTGATACAAGACAAAGAAGCGGTTCCGGTTATCTATCACATCGCTCGTAACGTTGTTGATGGGCGACTCAACTACGACCGAACTGTCGCCGAGTTGAGCGCCGAAAACCGTCTCCGGTTCAGTAAGTCCATCTCCCTCCGAGACATTGCTGTCTGTAGACGTGATCACCGAAAATATTGGTGGTTGAGTGGGAACGAGGGAGCTCCCTCCTCGAATCCTCTAGACCCGGGTTAGTTTGGGGGTCACTTTTGATAGTCGGCTAAGCACCGGATGGGGCGCCTGTCCTCGTCCAAGCACCAACGGCCGGCTACTTTAGGCTAGGTTTGGTGGGGTAGTTAATAAGGAAAATTTATATTTTTTATACAAAGAAAAAAAAAAAAAAAAACCGCATAAACAATAATTAGTTATATATAGGCTTATATATATATATATATATATATATATATTCATAATCAAAAAAATGCGGCAAAAAAAATTTTAGATAATAATCAAATATATTAAGTCTATTTTTTATTATTTATAACTTAGTTCGTAGTTAGTTTTTAAGTTATTTTAAGGTAGTTTAAGATAAAAAAAAGTTTAGTAACTAAGTTTTTCGTTAAAAAGTTTTTTCTTAGTATAAGCATAATGTTTTTCGCATGAAAAATAATAAAGTTTTTTAGACGTCGAAAGGCACATACAATAAGTTAAGGTTAGCTTAGAGCGCGAAATAATGAATTGATTTTGGTTAAGCTAGTTTTAAGCGTTTTGTCTAGTTTTTTAAGTTTTTCGAATTACCAATAAAAATGCATAAAAAAAAAAAAAGAAGTCACAGCCGCGAACCAAAGGGATCTGGGTTCGAGACCCAGTTGGAGCACTGACTTTTTTTTCCAATTTCGCGTTCCTCCGCCAACTCAACAAACTACACTGGCATTGGCAGTGAGTATTAGTAATGGAGGAGGACGGGGACCGCTCGCGGTATAGCGGGCGGTGAAAATGTTCAACCGGTGGCAAAATCACGCCACCAACCAACGATACCGCTAGACAGCGCAGCGAAGAAGAGGAGGAAGAAGCAGTCCTCCAACAGTTCCAAACGGCGTAACAAGAACGCGTCGCAACAAGAGGCAAAAAATACGGAGTCGACATCATCAGCTGATAACGACGCAGAAGAAGATGCGTACTCCTATGTATCAGACGGAGTAGAGGGAAGATTCACTGTAAGCAGCAACAGCTTTGAGTCGGTCCCCTCCGATACAGAGGAGGAAGAAATTGAGGCCATAATCCGAGCAAAAACGGAGCGGGTCTCTGATCTGAGAGAGGAGACAAGAAAACTCCTCGAGGAGATAAAGAAACTCCGCGAGAGCACCCTCGCAAGGAGAAAGTAGGAGGAGGAGGAAGAAAGGGCTCGACGGGTCGTGCAACAACAACAGCAGTTGACAAGCCGAGAGCAGCCGCAAAAACAAAAACAAATGCAGCAGCAACAACAACATCAACAACCTGCTATACTGCAAAAGAAGCAGAAAAAGCAGACGTTACACCTTCAAAAGCAACAACAACAGAAGCCAGTAGCGCAACAACAACAGCAGCCAGCAGCGCAACAACAACAGCACCCAGCAGTACACCAGCAACAGCAACAGACATCAAAAAAAGAAAAAGTGCCACCAATAAATCTCTTCAAGGCAGACATTACAAACCGCACAGGTATGTAAGAGGGCCATAGATAGTGGTAACTTTAGTATTAAAAAAAAATAAAGGCGCCGAAAAATATACAATTCGCTGTAAAACAATAGAACAGCATAAGGTACTTAGAACGTGTTTAAAGCGTTCGACGACGGAGTTCTTCTCCTTTACCCCAAAGGGAGAAAAACTTCAGACAATTTTGCTGAAGTTAGTCGTGCCGCTCGGAGCGGAGAGGGTTTTCCAACTGCTCAGAGAGCAAGTGTGTGATGGTGTCGAGATCGTCGGGGTCAAGCCTTTCACCACAGCAAAGGCAAAGAGAGAGGGGCGAAAATTGCCCCTTTATATCGTATAAATGACACCGGCTGTCAGGGGAGGCACGGCAAAGCAGCAACTACCAAAGGTAGCGCCGCAAGCCTCAGTGCCAAGAGCACACGATCCAACGCCTGATTTGAAATCCGATTTCGTTAGAGCAGCAGGTGGATAAGATTCTGGCGCTCCTGCAGAACCCAGCACGTCACCAGTCCTAATGGCTGCGCAGATGGAGAGTAGATCCTTGCAGTGAATGCAAATTCATTGATAGGGGTCCCACGAAAAAACGAGCTGTATAGACTGTTGGATGACCAAAGCCCAGAGCTATGTCTGATTAGCGAAACCAAGCTAACCCCGAGAGGCATTTTGGAGCACAGCAAATATAATATTATTAGAAGAGACCGGCCCAACTCCAATGGTGGAGGCGGTGTTGCAATCTTCATTAAGAATAATATTAGACACAAAGTAGTGTACACTAGTGAGGTGCGACGGTTTCAGGTGTTGGAGGCCTGCATTGTTTGCATTTCTCTCCGTAGCGGGAGGAAGCTATTTGCGGTGTCGGTCTACTCCTCCGGCTCCTTCAGTTCCAGAACTACTATATCAGAGCGCGATACACTCTTTCGGTGTCTAAGTCTGGACTCGGAAGAGAACTATTTTATTCTGGCCGGGGACTTAAATGCCCGTCATGGATATTGCTGCTTTACAGCTGGTTTTGCTTGCTCAGGGTCGAGTATAGACTCGAACTGAAAGCAACAGAGATCTCGTCCTTCCCCAAAAGCGGGTCGTTCTTGAATCCCCTGCTGTTTGACGCAAGACTGCAGCTGTCCCCTCTGTCGCAAGAAAAAGTTGAAGTACTAGTCGCAGTTTTTCAGGAAGTGTACAAGGTGAACGAGAGTGTTCGCCCGAACCACGACCTGGAGAACAGCGTGCAAGCTAGCAACTCTCAACTTCGAGAAGATCTGCAGCAATGGCGATCTGAGAACAACGGCTTTGTCCAGTTCAGTGACGAAAACATGGCAGACAATGTTATCGCCGACGAAGGGTTTCATCCCCCGTTCATCTCGAAGGCAGATCTTCAAGCGGTCTTCGCATCATTTAAGAAGAAAAAGTCGGTTGGAATCGACGGGATCTCCAACATTGTGCTAAGACACCTCCCCCTGGAAGTGGTCACTATGTACACAATCCATTTTAACAATTCTCTGAATAATGCACATTATCCGGAGCATTGGAAAACTGCGAGTGTACAGTACATAGCCAAGCGAGGAAAATATTCTTCGAATCCGTGCAACCTCCGGTCAATTAGTCTCCTTCCGAACATCAGCAAGGTATTCGAGAAGGTGATAAATAGAGCTCTGTTAAACTGGACAGAGGACAAACATATAATTCCGGATAAGCAATTCGGTTTCAGAGCGGGGCATGACACTATTCATGCCGCGTCGAAACTGGTGTCGGATATCCAATGGAACAAGAGCCAGAAACAATGTACGGGCGCTTGCCTGATTGACCTGGAGAAGGCCTTCGACACCGTTTGGTTAGAAGGTCTTTACTATAAGCTCAATCGGCTAGGCATTAGTAAACCACTGCTGTACCTACTGTATAACATGCTTACCGGTAGGCGGTTCGTAGTCAAGAATGGCAACGTGACCGATCCTGTTCATCATTTTCTTGAGCGATCTAATTAGTTCTCATCCGCACGCAATTGCGTATGCCGACGACTTGATCGTGAACAGATCAGGCAAAAAGACCGAGGACATTACTACGCTCACGCAGGGTGACTTCGACTCATTCATGAGAGATTGCGATGACTGGAAGTTGAATATCGACTTTCAGAATCGGAAACCATTCTGTTCAGGACGCCGTTGTATAAAGCTTCGGCGGATACAAAAAAGAAATTGGCGAAAGTTCTCTATTGTAGGACGGCACGGGCAACCACTGGCGCAAAGGATTGTAGTCAGATACCTGGGGATCTGGCTAGACTAGTATCTATATTTTAACAAACATTTAGATGCTGCTCTAGCCAGGGCCCGAGGCGCTTTCGCCCTCACAAAGAGACAGTTTTACAACAGCCAACTCGATGCAAGGGTAAAAGTAATCTGCTACATGGCCCTCATACGGCCAATGCTCACATATGGTTGTCCCGTGTGGTTCAACGTGAGTGCAAGCTTGATGGAAAAGATTCTGGTGTTTGAGAGGGCTTGTCTTAGGGCTTGCCTTCGCCTCTATAGAGAACCAGAGTCCCAGTACAGAAAATTCTACTCCAATGAGGTGTTATACAACAGGGCCAACCTGATACGAGTGGACAATTTCCTGGTGAAGTTGATTCGAGGTCACACTGCGAGAGCGATGAACTCGGTTAATAACCTGATCTCTGGGGCTTCCTACCCCAACCCTCAATACCACGAGGGGGTACGTCATAACGGCTTCGTCCCTCCAGAAGCATTTCTCCACCTAGACAAGTACAACCTAATACAAGACGTAAATGCGGTACCGCTCATCTACCACATAGCCAGGTCTACTGGCGACTCAACTTCGACCACTCCGTCGCACAACGAGCTGAGGAAGGTGTCCTCCGGTTTAGTACGGCGGTATCGAGGCGGGATGTTAGGGATGTTGCTAAGCAGCACTAACAGTTCTGGTGGCTGGGGAGCGAGGGAACTTCGTCCTCGAATCCTTTAGACCCCGGATAGTTCAGACCCCGAATGGGGAGTTGTCGCGCCCTGTCTTACAGTGGATTGGATATTTATTTATAAGCTGTAACCTATGACCGACACACATACATTAGGGTAGTATAGGGTAGTTTGTAAGATACAGAAAATTAAAACAAAAAAAAAGCAAAAAACCAAACAAAAAAAAAAACAGAACAATATGCACTTGTGTACTTATATGGGTACTTATGTCAGTCGTTCACAGACCGCTAAACTGTTCGCACGTTTCGACTTTATTAAAGCAATCCAGAAGGTACAAGTGAAGTGAAGTAGCAAAACCGATATCGGGATCCGCAACAAGCGCGTAGTCGCGAGAGTAAAGCACAGCCGTGAACCTTCGAGGGCTGGGTTCGATACCCAGTCTGAGCGATACATTTTTTTTCCATTTCCTCTTTCTAACCGCAAAATTGCACCAGCAAAGCATTGAGTGCAAAGAATGAAGGAAAACGAGCGGTCTGCTCGCTTAGAAGAGGACAGTGAGAAACAAAAACCGGTGGACGAAACATCACGCCACCAGTCAACGGAGCCTAAAGAAGGCACAATGAAGAGGAGGAGGAAAAAACAAACCTCCACCAGTTCAAAAAGACGCAACACTATCGCGTCAACAGACAAAGCCGGTGAGGAAGGGTGTACGTCATCAATCGACACGTCACACGAAGCCGATGCAGAAGATGACGAATACTCGTATGTCTCAGACGGGAGGGAGGGTCGATTCACAGTAAGCAGTATAAGCTTTGAATCTGTGCCCTCTGATACCGAAGAGGAGGTGGAAGCGATTATTCGCGCCAAAAAATCGAGAGTCTCAGATCTAAAGGAGGAGACGAAATAACTGCTCCAAGAGATTGAAAAACTGAGAGCAAGTTATCTCGCAAGGAGAAGGAAAGAAAAAGAAGAAAGTGTTCTACCATCCGGGAAACAACAACAACTGACAACTCAGCCTCAAAAGAAAATGCAGCAACAACAACAGCAAGCTGTAAGAAAACAAACACCAGCTTCACAACAAATCGAAGCACGCACACAAAAGCCAAAGCAGCAGAACCAAAAAGCAGTCCAACAACAACAACTACTACAGCATCAGCAGAAGACAGCGCAACAACAGCAGCAGCATAAGAAGCAGCAAAAAAAAAAGCAGCACTACCAAAACAGCAGCAGCCAGCAGTTCAACAACAACAACAACCAGAGAAAAAGGAAAAAGTTCCACCCATTAATTTGCACAAGGTGGATGTAATCCAAACTGCTCAGGTATGTAGAGCGGCCATAGGCACCGGTAATTTTAGAATAAGGAAAAATAAAGGGTATGAAAAATATTCAATAAGTTACAAGACAGTAGACCAGTACAAAGTGGTCCAAACCTGTCTAAAGCGATCGAAGACGGAGTTATTTTCCTTCACACCAAAAGGAGAAAAAACCCCAGTAAATATTACTAAAAATCGCAGTACCGCTCGAAGCGGATGAGATCTTCCAACTGCTCAAAGAGCAAGTGTGCGATGGTCTCGAGTTCGTTGGGGTCAAGCCCTTCACCACTGTCAAGGCAAAAAGAGAGGGACGGAAATTACCGTTCTTCATTGTTCAGCTGTCACCCAGCAGCAAGCGAGATCGGCTAAAGGATATTGCTACATTAGCCGATTACGATTGCGTATGGGAAAGCATAAGAAGGCGCGATGGCATTATTCAATGCGCTCGCTGCCAAAGGTTTGGGCACGCCGCGTCGAACTGCCAAATGCAGCACCGATGCGTTAAGTGCAGCAAAAACCACAAGGCAGAGGATTGCCCGCTGGGGAAAGAGGGAGCAGCTGACAAAAGTCAGCTAAAGTGCGCACTCTGCGGGAACGCTGGGCACACCGCCAATTATCGGGGTTGCCCTAAGTTCCAGGAGCGGAAAACAAAAGCGGTTGCAGCCCCCAGTGAAAAATCCACTCGGGGCAGCCATACCCGTCACACCTGGAGTGACTTACGCCCAAATGGCGTCCGTCATGGGGAGGACGGAAAAGCAGCAACTACCAAAGGTAGCGCCGCAAACCTCAGTGCCAAGAGCACACGGTCCAACGCCTGATTGGAAAGCCTCCATTGAAAGGCGGATGGACTCGTTAGAGCAGCAGGTTGCCAAAATTCTGGCGCTCCTGCAGAACACAGCACGTCACCAGTCCTAATGGCTGCGCAGGCGGAGAGCACTTTTAAGATCTTTGCAGTGAATGCAAATTCATTGACAGGGATCCCCCGAAAAAACGAGCTCTATCGATTGTTGGACGATCAAAGCCCAGAGCTATTTCTGATTAGCGAAACTAAGCTAACACGGAGAGGCATATTGGAGCACAGTAATTATAATGTTATCAGAAGAGACCGGCCCAACTCCAATAGTGGAGGCGGTGTTGCGATCTTCATAAGAAATAACATTAAACACAAAGTAGTGTATAGCAGTGAAGTACGACGGTTTCAGGTGTTGGAGGCCTGCATCGTGTGCATTTCTCTCCGCAGCGGAAAGAAGCTGTATGCGGTGTCGGCGTACTCCGCCGGCTCCCTTAGTTCCAGTACAACTATAACAGAGCTCGATTCACTCTTTCGATGTCTAAGTCTGGACTCGGAGGAGAATTATTTCATTTTGGCCGGGGACTTTAATGCCCGCCACGGTTATTGGGGAAACATGGTTTCCAATAACAGAGGGGACCAGCTCTACAGCTGGTTCTGCTTGCACAGTGTCGAGTACAGACTCGATCTAAAAGCTACTGAGATCGCGTCCTTTCCCAGGAGCGGATCGTTCTTGGATCTCCTGCTGATTGACGCAAGACTGCAGCTGACTGACACAAATTCACAAACGGTGAACTGTTTGAACACTTTCGTGTATCTCAGTGACCATTGCGGACTTAGTGCCGAATTTAAGATCCCCAACGACATTGCGGAATTAGGAGAGTTTGTCCAAACGCACACCTACAATTACAGTAGGGCGCGTTGGCCACGCTTATTCCGACAAGCTCTCTCTTCGAATGCGCTCCACATTCCGTCCAATAGAAACTTGTCAAACGAAGAGATTAACATGTATCTGATACAATTGGACGAGACAATAAAACGAACTATGGACAGTACGATAAGACGGTATACACGAACTAACAACGAAAACTTGTACCGCAATGCGACAATTGACGCACTACGCCAACAAAAGAGCAGACTCCTGTCAAGACTAAAAACCTTGTACAGGCGGTTTACTGACAGACGTAGCGAAGAAGTTAGAAGACTGAAATCGCTCATTAAGAATGCACAGACGTTAATTGTACAGAATTACAGAGTTTCTGAAAACTCGTACTGGAACAACAAGATTCGGGATGTTAGATCTAACAACCCGAGTATGTTTCCACAAATTAACAAATTCTTCCGAAAGAAAAATAGCGATCTTCCGTGTCTTAAGCTTCCCAGGACAACAGACAACGAAAACATACTGACTACAGCGGGTATTGATTCCAATAACCAGTGCATACCTGATGAAAATGATTCGGGTGTTTGAGAGGGCTTGTCTTAGGGCTTGCTTTCGCCTCTACAGAACACCAGAGTCCCAGTACAGAAAATTCTACTCCAATGAGGTCTTATACAACAGGGCCAACCTGATACGAGTGGACAATTTTCTGGTGAAGTTGATTCGAGGCCACACTGCGAGAGCGATGAACTCGCTTAATAACCTGATCTCTGGGGCTTACTACCCGAATCCACAGTACCACGAGAGCGTACGTCAAACTGGCTCCGTCCTCCAGAAGCATTCCTCTATTTCGATAGGCCTGATCTTATACAAGAAATAAATGCGGTACCGCTCCTCTTTCCCATCGCCCGTTCAACTGTGGCTGGGCGACTCAACCACGACCGATCAGTCGCACAACGAGCTGAGGAAGATCTCCTCCGCTTTAGTATGGTGGCCAGGTTAGAATGGGCAGTACAGATTTCCTCAAAAGGAGTAGTCGGTCAGTGTCTTGCAGCTGGATTTGATCCAGCTACCTATGCCGGACTTACAGACTAAGTGTAAGATAGTTGTAAGCTGTATGCAAATATACAGCTATATAAAAATGCATAAAAAAATAATAATAATTAAACAAATAAAAATTTAAAAAAAAAACTTTAAGTATACACATTTCTATATTAAGTGTACTCATGTGTCTACAATTGTAGTAGGTAGTTTTAACAAAAACAAACGTTCATTTATTAAGTTTTTTCTTTAAAATTTTTCTGAATAATAAGTAGTACAGATAATGAAGTAGTTAATGAAATGAAATGTAAGGTTAGGTCGAAGGACAATAGATTAAGATTAAGTTTAGCTTAGAGTGCCCGCCGAGGGCCAGTAAGTTAGAACATAGATCAAGTGCTCGTCCAACTAGTTTTAAGCATTTTTGTCTAGTACGTAAGTTTGTTATGAATTCAAAATAACAATGTATTAAAATGAAATTACCACTTCCAGAGGAAGATGCTTTAACATAATGTTCGGGGATGAGCCCCCGTTCATTTCGATTTCTGTACCTGTACAAGGTTTTTAATCGTGACAGAAGTCTACTTTTTTGTTGATGTAGTGCGTCAATTGTCGCATTGCGGTACAAGTTTTCGTTGTTAGTTCGTGTATACCGTCTTATCGTACTGTCCATAGTTCGTTTTATTGTCTCGTCCAATTGAATTAGATACATGTCAAACTCTTCGTTTGACAAGTTTCTATTGGACGGAATGTGGAGCGCATTCGAAGAGAGTGCTCCTAATTCCGCAATGTCGTTGGGGATCTTGAATTCGGCACTAAGTCAGCAATGGTCACTGAGATACACGAAAGTGTTCAAACAGTTCACCGTTTGTGCGTTTGTTTCAGTCAGCTGCAGTCTTGCGTCAAACAGCAGAAGATCCAAGAGCGACCCGCTTCTGGGGAAGGACGAGATCTCGAGTCTATACTCGACACTGTGCAAGCAAAACCAGCTGTAAAACAGGTCCCCTCTGTTGTTGGAATCTGTGTTTCCCCAATATCCATGACGGTCATTTAAGTCCCCTTCCAAAATAAAATTGTTCCCTTCCGAGTCCAGAATTAGACATCGAAAGAGTGAGTCGAGCTCTGATATAGTAGTTCTGGAACTGAAGGAGCCGGAAGAGTAGGCCGACGCCGCAAATAGCTTCCTCCCGCTACGGAGAGAGATGCAAACAATGCAGGCCTCCAACACCTGAAACCGTCGCACCTCACTACTGTACACTTCTTTTGTGTTTAATATTATTCTTAATGAAGATCGACAGAGTTGAGCCGGTCTCTTCGAATAATATTATATTTGATGTGCTCCAAAATGCCTTTCAGGGTTAGCTTGGTTTCGCCAATCAGACATGGCTCTAGGCTTTGATGGTCCAACAATCGATATAGCTAATTTTTTCGTGGGACCCCTATCAATGAATTTGCATTCACTGCAAGGATCTTAAAAGTACTCTCCATCTGCGCAGCCATTAGGACTGGTGACGTGCTGGGTTCTGCAGGAGCACCAGAATTTTGGCCACCTGCTACTCTAACGAATCTATACACCTTTCAATGGAGGATTTCCAATCAGGCGTTGGACCGTGTGCTCTTGGCACTGAGGTTTGCGGCGCTACGAGTGGATTTTTCACTGGGGGCTGCTTCTGCAGAAACATTTTTGTTTTCCGCTCATGGAACTTAGGGCAACCCCGATAGCGGTTCCGCGTTCCCGCAGAGTGCGCATTTGAGCCGACTTCTGTCAGCTGCTCTGTCCTGCCCCAGGCGACAATTCTCCGAACTGTGGTTCTCGCTGCACTTTAAGCATCGAGGCTGCATTTGGCAGTTCGACGCGGCGTGCCCAAACCTTTGGCAGCGAACGCATTGGAGAATGGCATCGCTCCTGTGTATACTTTCCCAAATGCAATCCCAGTCATCTACAGTCTTGATGTCATTTAGATTACCGGGTTTGCTTGTGAATGTCAACATAAGGGCAATTTCCGCCCCTCTTTCTTATCCATTGCTGTGGTGAATGGCTTGACCCCGACGACCTCGACACCATCACACACTTGCTCTCTGAGCAGTTGGAAAACCCTCTCCGCTCCGAGCGGCACGCCTAACTTCAGCAAAATTGTCTGAAGTTTTTCTCCCTTTGGGGTAAAGGAGAAGAACTCCGTCGTCGAACGCTTTAAACACGTCCGAAGCACATTATGCTGATCAATTGTCTTGCAACGAATTGTATATTTGTCGGCGCCTTTGTTTTTTCTAATAGTAAAGTTACACTACCTATGGCCCTCTTACATACCTGTGCGGTTTGTAATATGTCTGCCTTGAAGATATTTATTGGTGACACTTTTTCTTTTTTTGATGTCCGCTGCTTTTCCTGGTGTACTGCTGGGTGCTGTTGTTGTTGCGCTGCTGGCTGCTGTTGTTGTTGCGTACTGGCTTCTGTTGTTGTTGCTGCTTCTATCGCTGTTGTGTGTCTTGTTGGAGCTTTTGACGGTGTGACGTCTGCTTTTTCTGCTTCTTTTGCTGCATTTGTTTTTGAGGTTGCTCTCGGCCTGTCAATGGCTGTTGTTGTTGCACGATCCGTCGAGCCCTTTCTTCTCCTCCTCCTTCTGACAGATGTCGATTCCGTATTTGCCTCTTGTGGCCACGCGTTCGTGTAACGCCGTTTGGAACTGTTGGAGGTCTGCTTCTTCCTCCTCTTTTTCGCTGCGCTGTCTAGCGGCATCATTGGTTGGTGGCGTGATTCTGGGACCGGTTGAGCATTTTCACCGCCCGCTATGCCCCGAGCGGTCTCCCCGTCCTCCTCTATTATCAGTACTCACTGCCTATGCCAGTGTAGTATGTTGATTTGGTGGAGGAACGCGAAATTGAAAAAAAAGGCGGTGCTCCAACTGGGTCTCGAACCCAGATCTCTTCGGTTCGCGGCTGTGACTTCTGCTCACTCGGCTGCGCGCTCGTTGCGGATCCCGATGTCTTTTGCACTACTTCACTTTATTGATTCACTTAAATCTCTTTATTAAGTCGAAACACGTCTGAACAGTTCAGCGGTCAGTGAACGACTCAAAACTGCTGGGTGCTGTTGTTGTTCAGTTGTTGCATGTTTCTGCTTCTTCTGCTGTTGCTTTGTTGGTTTCTGAAGTTGTTGGACGTCTGTCTGTTGTATCTTCTTCTGCTGTTGTTGCTGTGTTTTTTTATTTAGTTGCTGAAGAACGGCTGATTGCGGTTGCAGCATTTTTTGTGTTGCTGCTGCTGGATGTTGTTGTTGCTGCTTTTGTGTTTGCAGCTGACTCGGTACTGGCAACTGTTGTTGTTGTTGCCTGGTTCTTATTGAGATTTCTTCCTCTTCCATCTTTCTTCTTGCGAGGTTACTCTCACGAAGCTTTCTGATCTCTTGACGCAGTTTCTGTGTCTCTTTCTTCAGATCAGCGATCCTCATTTCTTTGGAGCGAATTATGGCTTCCATTTCTTCCTCGGAGTCGGAGGGCACCGATTCGAAGCTGTTACTGCTTACCGTGAATCTCCCCTCTCTCTCTTCCGAAACATACGAATATGCATCGTCTTCTCTATCGGTCTCGTACGAAGACGAAGACGCTGCACTCCCTTTCCCTTCTGGCTGGTCTGACGTGTTAATGTAGCGTCGTTTTGAGCTGGTGGAGGTCTGTTTTCTCCTCCTCCTCTTCGCAGTACCCTCTACGGGCACCGTTGGTTGGTGGCGTGATACTTCAGCCACCGGTTGTTGGTTCTCGCAGTCCGCTTCTAGGCGAGCGGACTGCCCCTTCTCCTCCATGCTTTGCACTCCACTACTTTCCTATGCACTATGCATTTGATGGAAAGCGCGAACCGAAAAAAAAAAATAGTGTGTTTGGACTGAGTTTCGAACTCAGCACCAGCTGGCTTGTGGGTCTATGCTCTTTTTTTTTATGCATTTTTATTGTTAATTCGAAAAAACTTAAAAAACTAGACAAAACGCTTAAAACTAGCTTAAATAAAATCAATTCATTATTTCTTACTGGCCCTTCGCGGGCGCTCTAAGTTAACCTAAACTTATTCTATCTGTCTTTCGACGTCTAAGAACTTTATTATTTTCCATACGAAAACATTATGCTTATACTAAGAAAAAACTTTTTAAACGAAAAACTTAGTTACTAAACATTTTTTTATCTTAAACTACCTTAAAATAACTTAAAAACTAACTACGAATTAACTTATAAATAATAAAAAATATACTTAATATATTTGATTATTATCTAAAAATTTTTTTTTTCTTGTTATATTTTTTTTTTTGCCGCATTTTTTTCGATTATGTTAATATATATATATTTGTTCATTTATTTATTCATTTCATTTCATCAATGGATACATAATCTTTTGACTACATTTAATTATTATTAATTTTGCTAAAAATATTCAATACAATTTCCTTAAACATATTTCTATTCATTTGAAGATCGACTTCATGATAAATTAAGTTAAATAATAATGAACAACGGGTTATGGGTTCGTTTAAACCATAATTCGTTCTATGATATGGAAAACATAAGACAACATTCTTATTTCTTAGGCATCTCTCTGGGACATAAAGAGGCATGAGAAGTAGTAAATCCGGGGATTTAATCCTACCATTGAGTATGTCCTTTATGAAAAGAACGCTATGAGTTTGTCTTCGACTTTCTAGAGTTTTTAGATCAATTAACGCACATCTAGACCTATAGTTAGGTAAATCTTCGGACCATCTCAGTTTCCTTAATGCAAATCGCGTGAATCTTTTTTGAATGTTTTCAATCCTGTTGGAAGAATTATGATAATAGGGAAACCAAATAACGCTGCAGTATTCCAGGATGGGGATTACTAATGAAAAATAAAGGGTTTTTAGAGTATAAACATAATTAAATGCTACCGTATTCCTTTTCAAAAAGCCTAGCAAGGAATTTGATTTAGATATTATATAATCCAAATGTGCTGAAAAAGACAGCTTTGAATCGAAAATAACACCAAGATCTTTAATTTCACTTACTAATAAAAGTTTCTCGTTACCAAGACTATAATCAAACGAAATTCGAGATAATGAGCGGAAAGCACTAAAAATCTTACACTTGGAAATATTTAACTCCAGATGATTGTACATGCACCATTCAAAAAATGATTTTATGTCTTTTTGAAAATTTAAGCAATCCGTAATTGTAGAAATTTGTGAAAATATTTTCATATCATCTGCGAACATTAGACAATTAGAAAATTGTAAGAAGTACGGGATGTCATTGACAAAAAGATTGAAAAGCAGAGGCCCCAAATGACTACCTTGAGGTAGACCCGACAGAACTTCTATAAAGAAGGATTGTGCGCCTCCAATTTTGACAATCTGATGACGATTAGACAAATAAGATTTTAACCAATCAAAAAATTTAATTTTAAACCCCATTTTTCTCAGCTTTTCAACTAAAAGTCTATGGTGAACTCTATCAAAAGCTTTAACGAAATCTGTATACAGAACATCAACCTGCATTCTATTTTCTAAAGTAGAAATACAAAAATTAGTGAAAAGACATAAATTCGTTGCAGTGGAGTGACCATTAATAAATCCATGCTGTCTTGAAGTTAAAATTTCTTTCGTCGCAAAATTGAGTCTATCAAAAACTAACTTTTCAAATAGTTTAGGAATTGCTGAAAGTTTAGAGATAGGCCTGTAATTTTTAATTAAATGCTTGAGACCACTTTTATAAATTGGAGTAATGGATGATATTTTCCACTCCTCAAGAAAGACGCCACTAAGAAGTGATTCATTGAAAATTAAATATGCGTTTCAGCGCATTTTGATAATAAGAGAGGTGATATCGAATCAACCCCTGGCTTAATATTTGAATCAAGCTGAGTTAACCCATTATAGACTTCTTGATCCGAAAGAGAAAATATGTCGAAGTCTATTACCGAAGTAAGACCAGGATACAGGTTTTCCGTATTCGGTATAATGTCAGCATTATAGTTTGACTGAAAGAATTTTGCAAAAAGGTTGCATGTAGATTCGGTATCGCAAGCACTTTCACCGTCGAGCTCCATAGAATTTGGAAAAACCGAGCTATTACGTTTTAAGTTTACGAAAACCCAAAAGGATCTAGAATTGTGTTTAATATTCCTTTCAACAGTATTTATATATTGAGAGTAAAGAAATCTGCTTAAAAAATCAAATTCTTTTCGTAATTGAATAAAGCGGTTCCTGTCTTCGGATGTGCCAGACTTTTTACATTTCTTTAAAGCTTTGTTTTTGACATTTTCCAAATTCTTAAGCCTCTTATTATACCAAGGAAATTTATAGAATGTTCTCTTTCGTGCTACTGGAACGAATTGTTTAACTCCATTATATAAAATTGTTTTGAAATTGGTGTACATTTGATCCAAAGATTTATCTAAAAGTGCATAATTCCAATTTATATTGCTAAAATAATTATTTAAAGACATGAAGTCAGCCTTCTTAAAGTTAAAGTAATAAGAGTTATCTGAACTAACAGTTTGAAATTCATAAAATTTAAATACTACATCAACAGCTTTATGATGAATTTGATTTTGTACTAATGGAAAGTCTGACTCAGAGACTGTATAATTGAGATCTCTAAAAACAAATATAAGATCCAGGATCCTATTCAAACAATTTTTTATATTATTAATTTGAATCAGTCCTAATGAGGTAAAGTTGTCAATCAATTCAATTTCCACGTCCTTAGTAACGTTATATGGGATAAGAATTTGGTCATCATTTTCATAAGACCAAACAATATCACCAATATTAAAATCACCAAATATACAGGGGAATTGGATAGATGACAATTTTTTACTAACTCTTCTACATTTGAAATAAGTTTAACATACAATTCCAAACCACTATTGGGTCTAATATAACTTACTATAAAACAATATTCAAATCTATTAAGATTATTAAAAGCATTTCTTGAACTAACATTGACACATAATTGTTCAAAATGAATAGAGCGTGATGGTAAATCCAATTGTTGACTATCAAGTAAACAACGAACTGCAATCAATACTCCTCCGCCTCGATCCATACCAGACTCCGGGGGACGATCGACGCGATAAACGACGTATGACGCATCAAATAGCTCAGATGAATTGATGTCTGATTTCAACCAAGTTTCTGTCAAAATTATGACGTCATAATCATGTGCAGAAGAGTGTAAAAAAATTGAATTTGTTTTGGTCCGTAAACCTCCTGCATTTTGAAAGAAAATCCGCAATTGAGACGGACGTAGTGAAGGCGGTATAGCACATTTTATATTGTTTGTGCTTCGATTGCAGAATTCTCGTTTTTTGATTTTGGGTGGTGAGTACATTTTTTAATCTGCACTCCCAATGGCCAAATAGAGGCATCGAATGCCTTCTCAAAAGCATACTCCGGAATCCCAAGTTTAAAATTAATGAAGTGAAGAGTTGAAACTTCAACATTGGCTTTCACTAAACTTTTGCAGTAAAGCACATTTTTTGGAACACTAAGCTTATGTGCTGCAAATGAAATTATGTTCTCCTCGGTGACATTCCTACTCAAACGGGAAAGATGAAGAAACTATATATAAGCCTATATATAACTAATTATTGTTTATGCGGTTTTTTTTTATTTTTATTTTTTTTTTTTATTTATTTATTTTTTTTTGTTTTTTTTTTTTTTTTTGGTATAAAAAATATAAATTTTCCTTAGAAACTACCCTAACCTAACCTAGCCTTAAATAGATGAGCCGGCCGTAGGTGCTTGGACGGGGACAGGCGCCCCATCCGGTGCTTAGCCGACTGTCAAAAGTAACCCCCAAACTAACCCGGGTCTAGAGGATTCGAGGAGGGAGCTCCCTCGTTCCCACTCAACCACCAATATTTTCGGTGATCACGTCTACAGACAGCATTGTCTCGGAGGGAGACGGACTTCCTGAACCGGAGACGGTTTTCGGCGCTCAACTCGGCGACAGTTCGGTCGTAGTTGAGTCGCCCATCAACAACGTTACGAGCGATGTGATAGATAACCGGAACCGCTTCTTTGTCTTGTATCAGGCCGATCTGATCAAGGTAGACGAATGCTTCTGGGGGTACGAAACCAGTATGTCGTACCTTTTCATGGTACCTTTTATTGGGGTAATACGCTTCGGAGATAAGGTTATTGATAGAGTTCATCGCTCTCGCAGTATGACTCCTAATCAACTTCACCAGGAAATTGTCCACTCTTATCAAGTTCGCCTTGTTATATAAAACCTCATTGGGGTAGAATTTTTTGTACTTGGACTCTGGAGTTCGATAAAGGCGAAGGCAAGCCCTAAGGCAAGCCCTCTCAAACATCCGAATCTTTTCCATAGCGCTGGCGCCCACGTTGAACCACACGGGACAACCATAGACAAGCATTGGCCGGATAAGGGCCATGTAGCAAGTCACCTTCACCCTCGCATCGAGTAGGCTGCTGTAAAACAGTCTCTTTGTAAGGGCAAAAGCGCCTCTGGCTCTCTTCAGCGCAGCATCTACATTTTTGTTAAAATATAGATACTGATCCAAACAGATCCCTAGGTACCTGACTACACTTCGACATGCTAGTGGCTGCCCGTGCTGTCCAACGATTGAAAACTTTCGCCAATTCTGTCTAGTGTCCCTTGAGGCCTTATACAACGGCGTTCTAAACAGAATAGTTTCCGACTTCTGAAAATTGATCTTCAATTTCCAGTCGTCGCAATAACGCTGGATCGACTCAAAGTCACGCTGCAGGAGGATGACAATAACCTCAATCTTCGGAGCTGTTCTGTAAGCAACCAAATCATCTGCGTACGCAATTGCGTGGCGAAGAGAACCTACGAGATCGCTCGTGTAAATATTGAACAAGATCGGCGAATTAACTGCTCCTTGTTGTAGACCGGGTTTGACTCTAAATATACCGGTAGAGGTCACATTGCCGTTTTTCACGACGAACCGCCTACCGGTAAGCATACAAACTAAAAGGTATAACAGTGGTTTGCTGATGCCCAGCCCATTCAACTTATAGAAAAGACCTTCTAACCAGACGGTGTCGAAGGCCTTCTCCAAGTCGACCAGGCAGGCACCCGTGCATTGGTTTTTACCTTTATTCCATTGGATATCTGATACGAGTTTCGACGCGGCATGAATAGTGTCATGCCCCGCCCTGAAACCGAATTGATTATCCGGAATTATATTTTTGTCCTCAACCCATTTTAGCAGGACTCTATTGATCACCTTCTCGAATACCTTGCTGATGTTCGGAAGTATGATGATGTACCCCGTTTCGGGATTGGATGCACCACCGCTGTCTTCCAATGCTCCGGATAATGTGCATTATTCAGTGCATTGTTAAACAGGATAGTGTAAACCCTCACCGCCTCCAGAGGAAGGTGTCGAAGCACAATGTTTGAGACTCCGTCGATCCCAACTGACTTCTTCTTCTTAAGTGATTCGAAGATCGCTTGGAGCTCCATCTTCGATATAAACGGAGGGTGTTCCCCTTCAATGGCGATGGCATTATCTGCCATGTTGTCGTCATTGAAGACGACGAAGCCGTTGTTCTCAGATCGCCAGTGCTCAATATCTGGACGAAGGTAGAAGTTCCGCACCAGGACGCGATTTTCCAGGTCGTGGTTGGGGCGAATACTATCATTCACCTTATACACTTCCTGAAAAATCGCACCCAATGTTTCAACTTTCTCCTGCGGATCTTCGATCACAAAGAAGTTGTCGTCAAGGACTGCGTTACTTGAATCTATACCAGCTGTTGCTAATAGACGTTCATTGTCCGTAGATCTGGGAATCATAAGACTCGGAAGTTCGCTATGCCTTTTGCTTCTGAATATTTTATTTATCTGCGGGAACATGCTCGGGTCGCTGGAATTTACAGCCCGAATCTTATTGTTCCAGTGCAGGTTTACAGCAAGTCTGTAGTTTTGAGCAATTAAAACTTTGACATTTTTAATTAGCGACTTCAGGGTCCTAATCTTCCAGTTGTGGCTATCAGTGAACCGTCTGTACAAGGTTTTTAATCTTGACAGCAGTCTACTCTTGTGCTCACGAAGTACGCCAATTGTCGCATTGCGGAACATGTCACTGTTGTCAGTATGTCGATACCTAGGTATCGTAATGTCCATCGTTCGTTTTATGGTCTCGTCCATTTGGATTAGATACCTGTCAATCTCCTCGTTCGACAGGTTTCTATTGGACGGTACGTTGAGAGCGTTTGAGGAGAGTGCTCTCGTCAGTACTCTGGAGAAGCGTGTCCAACGCGTCCTACTATAATTGTAAGAGTACGTATGGACAAATTCCTCCAGTTCCGCAACTTCGTTGGGGATCGTTATTTCGGCACTAAGTCCGTAATGGTCGCTGTCATACACGAATGTGTTCAGACAGTTTACCGTTTGTCTGTCAGCGTGGTTGTGATGCAACCTAACGTCTAGCAACAGAAGGTCCAAGAACGAGCCGCTGCGAGGAAACGACGCCGTCTCAGAGGCCTTCAAATCGAGTCTATACTCGCTATTGTGCTGAACATACCAGTTGAAAAGCTGGGTTCCTCTGGGGTTGGGTTCGCGATTCCCCCAATGGGCGTGCTTGGCGTTAAGATCGCCAGCCAATATATAATAATTTTCCTCCGTATCCAGCCTAAGGGATTGAAAGAGCGAGTCGAGCTCTGCTATAAATAGAGGGCTTGAGCGGTCACCAGAAGCGTAGACCGACACCACGTACAACTTCCTTCCACTATGGAGAGGGATGCACGCGATGCAGGCCTTCAGTATCTGGAACCTCCGCACTACACCACTGTATACAACTTTATGTTTGATAATGTTCTTAATAAAGAGAGCGACACCACCCCCATTAATAGAGTTGGGCCGGTCTCTTCTGACTACTTTATAATTGCTGTGCAACAGATTTATTTCCTGAGTTAGCTTAGTTTCGCTAATCATGAAGATATCTGGGCTACGGTCATCTAACAATTTGCAAAGGTCTGTTCTTCGCTGATCCCCTCTCAGTGAATTTACATTCAGAGAGAGGATCTTGTAAGTGTTTTCCGCCGGCGTACCCATCATTGAGTTGGGTGCTTTTGGCTGCTCACAGCCACCAAAATTCGCTCCATCATCGCCTTCAGCTCTGAGAAGCCTCTCTCGAGCACGGTTAGCCTCTCCTCTATTGAGGGAGCAACCGGCCTATGGGCCACAGCTTCAGGAGCCCTAGACCATACGGTCTGAGGAACAACCGTCTGCCGTTGTGCCGTGTTGCCTCTTCCTGACGCCATTTGGGCGTAAGAAATTTGCGTCGTCACGGGTAAAGCTGAGACTCCGACAGGGCGAGTCCCAGTGCTCTGCTTTTGAGCTGCCGCTTTAATTTTTTTGAGCTCTTTGAGCTTGGGACACCCGCCAAAACTAGCGGTATGCCCGGAGCCCTTGCAGTGAATACAAACCAGCTGACTCTTGTCAGCTGATCCGTCCTTCCCCAAAGGACATTCTTCCGCCTTGTGGCTCTTCGCGCACTTAACGCAGCGAGGCTGCATGAGGCAGTTCGCCGCGGCGTGCCCGAGCCTAAGGCAGTTGTAGCATTGCATAATGCCATCACGCCTTTTTAATGTGTCCCATTTGCAGTCCCAGACGCCTAAGGATTTAATACTCCTTAGCCGCTCTAGCTTGCTGCTGGGCGACAACTGAACAAGGAAGAGCGGATTCTTCCGGTTCTCCCTTTTTGCCCTTGTTGTGACGAAGGGCTTGACCCCGACGAATTCGAGTCCGTCGCAGTCGAGTTGTTTGAGCAGACCGAAAATCTGCTCAGGCTCAAGTCGTTGCTCCATCCGGAGCAACATTGTCTGAGGACGCTCACCCTTCGGGGTGAAGGAGAAGAACTCCGTCCTCGAGCACTCTAGACAGTTTTTCAATTTTTGAAAAACGCCCATATCCTTGCACCGGATAACGTGCCTCTCCCCGCTAAGAGGTTTGATAACAAAATTGCAGCCTACAGCTAGTTCACCTACCTTGGCTACGCCCATGATGTCCGCCTTATGAAGATATATGGGCGGCACTCTTGTCTTCCTTTGGGCTGGTTGTTGCTCCTGCTGCTGCTGCTGCTGCCTTTTCTGCTGCTGTTGTTGTTGCTGCTGCTGTTTCTGCTGCTGCTGTTGTTGCTGCTGCTGTTGCTGCTGCTGTTGCTGCTGCTGTTGCTGCTGCTTCGGTTGCTGCTGTTGTTTTTGCTGCTTAGGCAGCTTCTTCTGCTGCTGCTGTTTTTGGAGCAGCAGTTTTTGCTCCTCGAGCTCTGCAGCTTCTTCTGCTGCCTTCCTTCTTTCGGCGTATGCCCGGAGCTCGCGAAGGTCCTTGACGAGCTGCTGCACTTTGTCGCTGCAGCCCTCCATGATGCCCGCTTTGCTGCGGACAAACTCCTCCAGCTCGTCCTCCGTGTCGGATGACGCAAGCGAAGCAAAGCTGTTCTCCGACAGCTCGTACCTGCCTTCCCCGCCGACGGAGACGTACGGGTACTCCTCATCAGCTGCTGCTTCCTCGGCAGCTTGTTTTTTCGAAGTCACACTCTCCGCCATCGCTCTTCTATCCTCGCTCGACTTTCTTTTAGCGAGGATTGGTACCACCTTCTGCTTCCTCATCCTCTTGGTGGGCCTACTGGATGAGGCCGTTGGAAGGTGGTCTGATCCCTCGCCTACGTCATTAACTGGCTGGGCGGACCGCTCCTCAGCCATCGTATGATCTTACGGCACTTCACACACTTGTGCACTTCAAGTTTATCAATTTAAAAAAAAAAAAAAAAAAAAGAAAGGAAAATGTTTCTTCCCCGGCCAGGACTTGAACCACGGACCTTCACTTTCACACGCCCGTACACTACCCACTGAGCTACCACTGAATTATGATTTGAGTGTCTCTGTCACTGTTTTAACTTGGGATACTGATTTTAAACCGCGCAAAAGTCGAAACACGTGTGCATTCCGCGACGGTGTGTGATCGACAGCGACAGAACAGTTCAACGGTCCGTGAACGACTGATGTGTATATATATATATGTGTATATGTGTGCATGTTTAGTTATTAAGTTTAGTTTAAGGTTATTTTAAGTTAGTGTGTAAGTTAGAATAAGCTTTTATTAAAGTCATGTTCAGTCATTAAGTTTTTTTCTTAATTTAAAGTTGTTCTGTCACATTCAATTACGTAAACGTTGAAATTTTAGTTTAAGTCGAAGATTAAAGAAGATTAAAGTTTAAGATTAAGTTTAGCTTAGAGTGGCCGCCTAAGGACAGTAAGTTAGTATTAGAAAGATTGTACGTCCAACTAGTTTGAACCATTTTTGTCTAGTATGTAAGCGAATTATGAATTTATAAATAAAAATGAAGAAAAAAAAACCCTCGTTTTTTAGCACCACACGAATATGGAATGCTCTTCCCAGCTCAATATTTCCAATAGATTACAATCCGCAGATGTTTAAGACCAATGTGCACAGGTACCTCCTCTCTCTCTCTCCCTCTATGCCTTCGGCCCGTGCTGTGTTTTGACCCCGTACAATTAAGGGTATTAATAACCCTTGAGCACGCGCAAATAATAAAAAAAAATTAGGTGTTGCAACACAACACCGAAAAATTAAATCGGATTGCCGTCGGCAAAACACACGGTCACCCAAGTCCAGACAGGCAACAACAACATTGTGCGGAGCTGATGTGGGAACTGCAAGCAACAACCGTCTTTTTTTTGCTTGGTCTGCTTCATTGGACGATTGCACTAAGCAATTGTCAAAGTGGGCGGAGCTTATGTGGGAGTGCAGAACTACAAGCAAACATAATCATTTTATTTTTGCATTCAGCTTTGTTTGCCTGTACTCATTGAGAATTTTATTGGCGATCGTGGGCACTACTCACTCCACGTGGAGGAAAGGGCGTTGACCTACACCAGCGTCAATTACATAACAGCTGATCCAGCTGATCGGTCAAAAACCCCTTTGATTCTATAAATTAATTATGCTTTCTTCGTAGGATGCATGAACGACAGAATTCATTCCTGTACGAACCTATCGAGGATATCGTTCTAAGTTCAGTCCATCACGACTATTTTGTATTAAATAAAGAATTTAAATTAAAATCTTTGCGTGTTACTTGGACAATCCTTGTCAACTAGTTTCTTTTATTGTTAAGTAAAGAGTGATAAATTAATTATTTTGCTAGTGTTCTGGCGACACATTGTGGTCCTTCGATCAGGATTTGTCCAAGACAATAAACATTTAAAATCAAAAAGGACGTTTCATAAAATCGCGAGTGATTAGTGTTTAACCAACAAAACCCTGAACGTCATCTGTACTGATGTAGCAAGGCTGAAGCTGAAGAATCTGCTGCGTCGTGTGAGTAACTCAAAAGGTGTGTGGCACATATCAACTATATTTAATAATATTTAATTTAAAATAATTCGTTTAGTATATATATTGTGTGTTGTGTGCTAACAGAGCTATTCAGAAATGAGTAAGAGTAAGGTTTCAAATTGGATTGAGTCTATTCAGACAATTGCGCTAGATATAGACGCCGATAACACGGCATATTTAGTGCTGAGTAAATCAATTATTTCAATCCATATGAATGGGGCGCGGTTGCACAATTTAGAAGAGTCGTTTGCGCAGGCTGAAGATGAAGTTGAGCGTGTACTGCGCTTAAAAGAAATACAAAGAGATGAGATGCAAGAGAGAATTCAGCGGCTCGTGCATGAGATCCGAGAGCTGAAAGCGAAAACTGTTGCGAGAAGAATGATCGATCTGCAGCAACAGCAAGAAAAGGAAGCTTCTATGAAGCTCCAATACAAATCGAAGCAGCAAAATAGTGCTGCAGAGCAGCAACAACAACCCCCATCAAATGTCCAGCAACAGCTTCAAGCAACACAGCAACAACAACGGCCGACTACGCAACAGCAAAAGCGGCCAGTAAAAGTGCAAAAGCCAGCAACACAACCAAAAGAGCTGCCAGCAACTCAGCATCAAAGGCCGCCAGCAACACAGATGCAAGTAAAAATTGTACGTCCAACTAGTTTTAAGCATTTTTGTCTAGTATATAAGCATGTCATGAAGCCGGAAATAAAAATGAATTGAAAATGAAATGAATGCAACACAGATGCAGTCAGCAACAAAAAAACAGCCAGCAAGTCAACAGCGACAGCCACAATCAACACAACAGCAGCAGAAAAAAGAAAAGGTGCCGCCTATCAACATATACAAGTCGGATATTGAACAAACTGCCAAGATGTGCAAGGAGGCCATAGGGGCAGGTAATTTTTTTATTACTAGGAATAAAGGTTTTGAAAAACATTCAATCCACTGCAAGACAGTGGAAGACCACAATGCAGTAAAAGCATTATTAAAGAGATCGACGCTTGAGTTCTTCTCTTTCACGCCAAAAGGCGAAAAATGCCAATCGCGGATCTTAAAGCTCCGCTTCTAGCGGACAGGTCCTCCAAATGCTCCGTGAGCAAGTGTGTGAGGGAATCGAGTTCGTCGGAGTTAAGCCTTTCTCCACAGTAAAGGCAAAGAGATAGGGGAGGAAATTACCCTTCTATATTGTTCATGTCACACCCACAAGCAAAGTGGATAATCTTAGGAAAATAAAGTTCTTAGATTACCACAAATGCGAGTGGGACAACATTAGAAGGCGCGACGGCATTGTCCAATGCTTTCGTTGCCAAAGGTTCGAGCACGCCGCGTCGAACTGCCAGATGCAGACTCGATGCGTGAAGTGCAGCGGGAACCACATTTCTGAGAATTGTCCTATGGGGCACGAGGGAGCAGCTGACAGAAGTCAGCTCAAGTGCGCACTCTGTGGGAACGCTGGGCACACCGCCAACTGTTGGACGAACAATGTTTCTATGTTAGCTTACTGGCCCTCTGCAGGCACTCTAAGCTAAACCTAATCTTATTGTATATCTTTCGACTTAAGGTGAAGGTAATTATGAATTCAAATATATTACATAAAAATTTGAATAATAATTAAAATTGTAAAAAACTTATTTACCGAACGTTTTTATTAAAACTTATCAACTAACTTATATACTACCTTAAAATAACTTAAAACTACCTTTAAAGTAAACATACACACATATATACATGTATGTATAAAATCATACGCACATATATATATGTTTGTACTTATGCTATGTACAATTGCATACACAGTAGTAGACAGCAGGCTACACTTGTGAATGCATTTTTTTATTTTTATTTATTTTTTTTTTTTTTTTTTTTTTTTTTTGTTTTTGTGTTACATATATACATATATACATTTTAACGCTACCTTAAAAACTACCTTAAGCTATGTAGGTCGGCCATAGGGTGCGGCAGATATATCCGTCGCAAGACAAGACCGACTGTTCTCCCATTCGGGGATCAACACTGCCCTTGTTAACCTGGGTCTATAGGGTTCGAAGAGGGAGTTCCCTCACTCCCCAGCCACAAAAATTTTCGATGTTGCATTGCAACATCTCGCACATCCCGGCTCGAGACCGCTGTACTGAACCGGAGGAGGCCTTCCTCAGCTCGTTGTACGACGGAACGGTCGTGGTTGAGTCGCCCATCCACAGTTGATCTGGCGATGTGATACAGGAGCGGTACCGCATTTTCATTTTGTATCAGACCGTACTTATCGAAATGGAGGAATGCTTCTGGGGGGACGAAGCCAGTTTGACGTACCCTTTCGTGGTACTGTGGATTGGGGTAGTAAGCCCCAGAGATCAGGTTATTAACCGAGTTCATCGCCCTCGCAGTGTGACCTCGAATCAACTTCACTAGGAAATTGTCCACTCGTATCAGGTTGGCCCTGTTGTATAAGACCTCATTGGAGTAGAATTTTCTGTACTGGGACTCTGGTGTTCTGTAGAGGCGAAGGCAAGCCCTAAGACTAGCCCTCTCAAACACCAGAATCTTTTCCATCAAGCTTGCACTCACGTTGAACCACACGGGACAACCATAGGTGAGCATTGGCCGTATGAGGGCCATGTAGCAGATTACCTTTACTCTTGCATCGAGTTGGCTGTTATAAAACAGTCTCTTTGTAAGAGCGAAAGCGCCTCGGGCTCTGACTAGAGCAGCATCTACATGTTTGTTAAAATATAGATACTGATCTAGCCAGATCCCCAGGTATCTGACTACAATCCTTTGCGTCAGTGGATGCCCGTGCCGTCCTACAATAGAGAACTTTCGCCAATTCTTTTTCGTATCCGCGGAAGCTTTATACAACGGAGTCCTGAACAGAATGGTTTCCGACTTCTGAAAGTTGATATTCAACTTCCAGTCATCGCAATTTCTCATGAATGAGTCGAAGTCACCGTGCGCGAGCGTAGTGATGTCCTCGATCTTTTTGCCTGATCTGTACACGATCAAGTCGTCGGCATACGCAATAGCATGCGGAAGAGAACTTATTTCAGCTCAAGAAAATGTTGAACAGGATCGGCGAATTAACGGCACCCTGTTGGAGACCATTTTTACTTCAAAAATACCTACCGAGGTCACGTTGCCATTCTTGACGACGAACCGTCTACTGGTAAGCATGTTATACAGTAGGTACAGCAGTGGTTTACTAATGCCTAGCCGATTGAGCTTATAGTAAAGTCCTTCTAACCAAACGGTGTCGAAGGCCTTCTCCAGGTCAATCAAGCAAGCGCCCGTACATTGTTTCTGGCTCTTGTTCCATTGGATATCCGACACCAGTTTCGACGCGGCATGAATAGTGTCATGCCCCGCTCTGAAACCGAATTGCTTATCCGGAATTATATGTTTGTCCTCTGTCCAGTTTAACAGAGCTCTATTTATCACCTTCTCGAATACCTTGCTGATGTTCGGAAGGAGACTAATTGACCGGAGGTTGCACGGATTCGAAGAATCTTTTCCTCGCTTGGCTATGGGCTGTACAATCGCAGTTTTCCAATACTCAGGATAATGTGCATTATTCAGAGCATTGTTAAAAAGGATTGTGTACATAGTGAGCACTTCCAGAGGAAGATGTCTTAGCACAATGTTGGAGATCCCGTCGATTCCAACCGACTTTTTCTTCTTTAGTGATGCGAAGACCGCTTGAAGATCTGCCTTCGAAATGAACGGGGGATGAACCCCTTCGTCGGCGATGACATTGTCTGCCATGTTTTCGTCACTGAACTGGACAAAGCCGTTGTTCTCAGATCGCCATTGCTGCAGATCTTCTCGAAGTTGAGAGTTGCTAGCTTGCACGCTGTTTTCCAAGTCGTGGTTCGGGCGAACACTCACGTTCACCTTTTACACTTCCTGAAAAACTGCGCCTAGTACTTCAACTTTTACTTGCGGGTCTTCGACCACAAAGAAGTCATCGTCGAGTACGGCGTTATTGGAGTCAATACCTGCTGTAGTCAGTATGCGTTCGTTGTTTGACGTCCTGGGAAGCTTAAGACACGGGAGATCGCTGTTTTTTTTTCGAAAGAATTTGTTGATTTGTGGTAACATACTCGGGTTGTTAGATCTAACAGCCCGAATCTTGTTGTTCCAGTATGTGTTTACAGAAACTCTGTAATTCTGCACAATTAACGTTTGTACATTCTTAATAAGCGATTTCAGTGTCCTAACTTCCTCGCTACGTCTGTCAGTAAAACGCCTGTACAAGGTTTTTAATCTTGACAGGAGTCTACTTTTTTGTTGGTGTAATGCGTCAATTGTCGCTTTGCGGTAAAAGTTTTCGTTGTTAGTTCGTGTATACCGTGGTATTGTACTGTCCATAGTTCGTTTTATTGTCTCGTCCAATTGAATTAGATACATGTCAATCTCTTCGTTTGACAGGTTTCTATTGGACGGAATGTGGAGCGCATTCGAAGAGAGTGCTCTAGTCATTTATCGGGAGAAGCGTGGCCAACGCGCCCTACTGTAGTTGTAGGTATGCGTTTGGACAAACTCTCCTAATTCCGCAATGTCGTTGGGGATCTTAAATTCGGCACTAAGTCCGCAATGGTCACTGAGATACACGAAAGTGTTCAAACAGTTCACCGTTTGTGAATTTGTGTCAGTCAGCTGCAGTCTTGCGTCAATCAGCAGGAGATCCAAGAACGATCCGCTCCTGGGAAAGGACGCGATCTCAGTAGCTTTTAGATCGAGTCTGTACTCGACACTGTGCAAGCAGAACCAGCTGTAGAGCTGGTCCCCTCTGTTATTGGAAACCATGTTTCCCCAATAACCGTGGCGGGCATTAAAGTCCCCGGCCAAAATGAAATAATTCTCCTCCGAGTCCAGACTTAGACATCGAAAGAGTGAATCGAGCTCTGTTATAGTTGTACTGGAACTAAGGGAGCCGGCGGAGTACGCCGACACCGCATACAGCTTCTTTCCGCTGCGGAGAGAAATGCACACGATGCAGGCCTCCAACACCTGAAACCGTCGTACTTCACTGCTATACACTACTTTGTGTTTAATGTTATTTCTTATGAAGATCGCAACACCGCCTCCACTATTGGAGTTGGGCCGGTCTCTTCTGATAACATTATAATTACTGTGCTCCAATATGCCTCTCCGTGTTAGCTTAGTTTCGCTAATCAGAAATAGCTCTGGGCTTTGATCGTCCAACAATCGATAGAGCTCGTTTTTTCGTGGGATCCCTGTCAATGAATTTGCATTCACTGCAAAGATCTTAAAAGTGCTCTCCGCCTGCGCAGCCATTAGGACCGGTGACGTGCTGTGTTCTGCAGGAGCGCCAGAATTTTGGCAACCTGCTGCTCTAACGAGTCCATCCGCCTTTCAATGGAGGCTTTCCAATCAGGCGTTGGACCGTGTGCTCTTGGCACTGAGGTTTGCGGCGCTACCTTTGGTAGTTGCTGCTTTTCCGTCCTCCCCATGACGGACGCCATTTGGGCGTAAGTCACTCCAGGAGTGACGGGTATGGCTGCCCCGAGTGGATTTTTCACTGGGGGCTGCTTCTGCAGAACCGGTTTTGTTTTCCGCTCCTGGAACTTAGGGCAACCCCGATAATTGGCGGTGTGCCCAGCGTTCCCGCAGAGTGCGCACTTTAGCTGACTTTTGTCAGCTGCTCCCTCTTTCCCCAGCGGGCAATCCTCTGCCTTGTGGTTTTTGCTGCACTTAACGCATCGGTGCGGCGTGCCCAAACCTTTGGCAGCGAGCGCATTGAATAATGCCATCGCGCCTTCTTATGCTTTCCCATACGCAATCGTAATCGGCTAATGTAGCAATATCCTTTAGCCGATCTCGCTTGCTGCTGGGTGACAGCTGAACAATGAAGAACGGTAATTTCCGTCCCTCTCTTTTTGCCTTGACAGTGGTGAAGGGCTTGACCCCAACGAACTCGAGACCATCGCACACTTGCTCTTTGAGCAGTTGGAAGATCTCATCCGCTTCGAGCGGTGCTGCGATTTTTAGTAATATTGACTGGGGTTTTTCTCCTTTTGGTGTGAAGGAAAAGAACTCCGTCTTCGATTGCTTTAGACAGGTTTGGACCACTTTGTACTGGTCTACTGTCTTGCAACTTATTGAATATTTTTCATACCCTTTATTTTTCCTTATTCTAAAATTACCGGTGCCTATGGCCGCTCTACATACCTGAGCAGTTTGGATTACATCCACCTTGTGCAAATTAATGGGTGGAACTTTTTCCTTTTTCTCTGGTTGTTGTTGCTGTTGAACTTCTGGCTGCTGCTGTTTTGGTAGTGCTGCTTTTTTTTGCTGCTTCTTATGCTGCTGCTGTTGTTGCGCTGTCTTCTGCTGATGCTGTAGTAGTTGTTGTTGTTGGACTGCTTGTTGGTTCTGCTGCTTTGGCTTTTGTGTGCGTGCTTCGATTTGTTGTGAAGCTGGTGTTTGTTTTCTTACAGCTTGCTGTTGTTGTTGCTGCATTTTCTTTTGAGGCTGAGTTGTCAGTTGTTGTTGTTCCCCGGATGGTAGAACACTTTCTTCTTTTTCTTTCCTTCTCCTTGCGAGATTACTTGCTCTCAGCTTTTCTATCTCTTGGAGCAGTTTTTTCGTCTTCTCCTTTAGATCTGAGACTCTCGATTTTTTTGGCGGGAATAATCGCTTCCACCTCCTCTTCGGTATCAGAGGGCACAGATTCAAAGCTTATACTGCTTACTGTGAATCGACCCTCCCTCCCGTCTGAGACATACGAGTATTCGTCATCTTCTGCATCGGCTTCGTGTGACGTGTCGATTGATGACGTACACCCTTCCTCACCGGCTTTGTCGGTTGACGCGATAGTGTTGCGTCTTTTTGAACTGGTGGAGGTTTGTTTTTTCCTCCTCCTCTTCATTGTGCCTTCTTTAGGCTCCGTTGACTGGTGGCGTGATGTTTCGTCCACCGGTTTTTGTTTCTCGCTGTCATCTTCTAAGCGAGCGGACCGCTCGTTTTTCTTCATTCTTTGCACTCAATGCTTTGCTGGTGCAATTTTGCGGTTAGAAAGAGGAAATGGAAAAAAAATGTATCGCTCAGACTGGGTATCGAACCCAGCCCTCGAAGGTTCACGGCTGTGAGCTTTACTCTCGCGACTACGTGCTTGTTGCGGATTCCGATATCGGTTTTGCTACTTCACTTCACTTGTACGTTCTGGATTGCTTTAATAAAGTCGAAACACGTGCGAACAGTTCAGCGGTCTGTGAACGACTGATGACTAAGTCTGGACTCGGAGGATTTAATGCCCGCCACGGTTATTGGGGAAACATGGTTTCCAATAACAGAGGGGACCATCTCTACAGCTGGTTCTGCTTGCACAGTGTCGAGTATAAACTCGATTTAAAAGCTACTGAGATCGCGTCTTTTCCCAGGAGCGGATCGTTCTTGGATCTCCTGCTGTTTGACGCAAGACTGCAGCTGGCTGACACAAACTCACAAACGGTTAACTGTTTGAAAACTTTCGTGTATCTCAGTGACCATTGCGGACTTAGTGCCGAATTCAAGATCCCCAACGACATTGCGGAATTAGGAGAGTTTGCCCAAACGCATACCTACAACTACAGTAAGGCGCGTTGGCCACGCTTCTCCCGACAAATGACTCGAGCACTCTCTTCGAATTCGCTCCACATTCCGTCCAATAGAAACTTGTCAAACGAAGAGATTGACATGTATCTAATTCAATTGGACGAGACAATAAAACGAACTATGGACAGTACGATACCACGGTATACACGCACGAACAATGAAAACTTGTACCGCAATGCGACAATTGACGCATTACACCAACAAAAAAGTAGACTCGTGTCAAGATTAAAAACCTTGTACAGGCGGTTTACTGACAGACGCAGCGATTAAGTTAGGACACTGAAATCGCTCATTACAGACTTTAATTGTACAAAATTATAGAGTTTCTGTGAACAGATACTGGAACAACAATATTCGGGCTGTTAGATCTAACAACCCTTGTATGTTTCCACAGATAAATAAATTCTTTCGAAAGAAAAATAGCGATCTTCCGTGTCTTAAGCTTCCCAGGACGACGGACAATGAACAGATACTGACTACAGCGGGTATTGATCCCAATAACGCCGTACTCGACGATGACTTCTTTGTGGCCGAAGACCCGCAAGAAAAAGTTGAAGTACTAGGCGCAGTTTTTCAGGAAGTGTAAAAGGTGAACGAGAGTGTTCGCCCGAACCACGACCTGGAGAACAGCGTGCAGGCCAGCAACTCTCAATTTCGAGAAGATCTGCAGCAATGGCGATCTGAGAACATCGGCTTTGTCCAGTTCAATGACGAAGACATGGCAGACAATGTCATCGCCGACGAAGGGGTTCATCCCCCGTTCATTTCGAAGGCAGATCTTCAAGCGGTCTTCGCATCAATAAATCGACGGGATCTCCAACATTGTGCTAAGACATCTGTACAATGTTGGAGATCCCGTCGATTCCAACAGACTTTTTCTTCTTTATTGATCCTCTGGAAGTGGTCACTATGTACACAATCCTTTTTAACAATGCTCTAAATAATGCACATTATCCGGAGCATTGGAAAACTGCGATTGTACAGCCCATAGCCAAGCGAGGAAAAGGTTCTTCTAATCCGTGCAACCTCCGGTCAATTAGTCTCCTTCCGAACATCAGCAAGGTATTCGAGAAGGTGGTAAATAGAGCTCTGATCAACTGGACAGAGGACAAACATATAATTCCGGATAACCAATTCGGTTTCAGAGCGGGGCATGACACTATTCATGCCGCGTCGAAACTGGTGTCGGATATCCAATGAAATAAGAGCCAGAAACAATGTACGGGGGCCTGTTTGATTGACCTGGAGAAGGCCTTCGACACCGTATGGTGAGAAGGACCTTACTACTCACTCGTTCACCGACCAGTGAACAGTTCACACGTGTTTCGAAGTCTAAAATATAATTGAAGTTAACATCAAGTGAAGTAGTTCAAGCTATATCGGGATCCGCAAGAAGCGCACAGCCGAGAGCGTAGAGTTCCAAGGTCAGTCGTTCACAGACCGTCGCGGAGTGCACACGTGTTTCGACTGTTGTGCGGTTTGTAAATCAATAACACAAGTGAAGTGAGTGACAGAGACACATAAAGCAAAACTCAGTGGTAGCCCAGTGGGTAGTGTACGAGCGTCAGTCGTTCACAGACCGTCGCGGAGTGCACGCGTGTTTCGACTGTTGTGCGGTTTTTAAATCAGTAACACAAGTGAAGTGAGTGACAGAGACACATAAAGCAAAACTCAGTGGTAGCCCAGTGGGTAGTGTACGAGCGTCAGTCGTTCACAGACCGTCGCGGAATGCACGCGTGTTTCGAATGTTGTGCGGTTTTTAAATCAGTAACACAAGTGAAGTAAGTGACAGAGACACATAAAGCAAAACACAGTGGTAGCCCAGTCGTTCACAGACCGTCGCGGAGTGCACGCCTGTTTCGACTGTTGTGCGGTTTTTAAATCAGTAACACAAGTGAAGTGAGTGACAGAGACACGTAAAGCAAAACTCAGTGGTAGCCCAGTGGCTAGTGTACGCGCGTGTGACAACAAAGGTCCGTGGTTCAATCCCTGGCCGGACAAGAAACATTTTCCTTCTTTTTTTCTTTTACTTATTAAATTTAATAATAAACAAGTGTGTGAAGTGCGGTAAAATCGTACGATGGCTGAGGAGCGGTCCGCCCAGCCAATCAATGACGTAGGCGACGGATCAGACCACCTTCCAACGGCCTCATCCAGTAGGCCCACCAAGAGGATGAGGAAGCAGAAGGTGGTACCAATCCTCGCTAAAAGAAAGTCCAGCGAGGATAGAAGAGCGATGGCGGAGAGTGTGACTTCGAAAAAACAAGCTGCCGAGGAAGCAGCAGCTGATGAGGAGTACCCGTACGTCTCCGACGGCGGGGAAGGCAGGTA
Source organism: Eristalis arbustorum (assembly GCA_916610145.1). Taxonomy (NCBI): domain Eukaryota; kingdom Metazoa; phylum Arthropoda; class Insecta; order Diptera; family Syrphidae; genus Eristalis; species Eristalis arbustorum. The sequence goes on along the minus strand of OU744320.1, from coordinate 55,410,378 downwards.
CGAGCTGTCGGAGAACAGCTTTGCTTCGCTGGCGTCATCCGACACGGAGGACGAGCTGGAAGAGTTTGTCCGCAGTAAAGCGGGCACCATGGAGGGCTGCAGCGACAAAGTGCAGCAGCTCGTCAAGGGCCTTCGCGAGCTCCGGGCATACGCCGAAACAAGAAAGGCAGCAGACAAAGCTGCAGAACTCGAGGAGCAAAAACTGCTGCTCCAAAAACAACAGCAGCAGAAGAAGCTGCCTAAGCAGCAGAAACAACAGCAGCAGCAACAGCCGCTGCAGCAGCAGAAGCAACAGCAGCAACCGAAGCAGCAGCAGCAGCAAAAGCAGCAGCAACAACAGCAGCAGCAGAAACAGCTGCCTAAGAAAAGGCAGCAACAAGAGCAGCAGCAGTAGCAGGAGCAACAACCAACCCAAAGGAAGATGAGAGTGCCGCCTATATATCTCCATAAGGCGGACATCATGGGCGAAGCCAAGGTAGGTGAACTAGCTGTAGGCTGTAATTTTGTAATCAAACCACTTAGCGGGGACAGGCACGTTATCCGGTGCAAGGATATGGGGGTATTTCAAAAATTGAAAAATTGTCTAGAGTGCTCGAGGACGGAGTTCTTCTCCTTCACCCCGAAGGGTGAGCGTCCTCAGACAATGTTGCTCCGGATGGAGCAACGGCTTGAGCCTGAACAGATTTTCGGTCTGCTCAAACAACTCGACTGCGACGGACTCGAATTCGTCGGGGTCAAGCCCTTCGTCACAACAAGGGCAAAAATGGAGAACCGGAAGAATCCGCTCTTCCTTGTTCAGTTGTCGCCCAGCAGCAAGCTAGAGCGGCTAAGGAGTATTAAATCCTTAGGGGTCTGGGACTGCAAGTGGGACACATTAAAAAGGCGTGATGGCATTATGCAATGCTACAACTGCCTTAGGCTCGGGCACGCCGCGGCGAACTGCCTCATGCAGCCTCGCTGCGTTAAGTGCGCGAAGAGCTACAAGGCGGAAGAATGTCATTTGGGGAAGGACGGATCAGCTGACAAGAGTCAGCTGGTTTGTATTCACTGCAAGGGCTCCGGGCATACCGCTAGTTTTGGCGGGTGTCCCAAGCTCAAAGAGCTCAAAAAAATTAAAGCGGCGGCTCAAAAGCAGCGCACTGGGACTCGCCCTGTCGGAGTCCCAGCTTTACCCGTGACGCCGCAAATTTCCTACGCCCAAATGGCGTCAGGAAGAGGCAACACGGCACAACGGCAGACGGTTGTTCCTCAGACCGTATGGTCTAGGGCTCCTGAAGCCGTCGCCCCCAGGCCGGTTGCTCCCTCAATAGAGGAGAGGCTAACCGTGCTCGAGAGAGGCTTCTCAGAGCTGAAGGCGATGATGGAGCGAATTTTGGTGGCTGTGAGCAGCCAAAAGCACCCAACTCAATGATGGGTACGCCGGCGGAAAACACTTACAGGATCCTCTCTCTGAATGTAAATTCACTGAGAGGGGATCAGCGAAGAACAAACCTTTGCAAATTGTTAGATGACCGTAGCCCAGATATCCTCATGATTAGCGAAACTAAGCTAACTCAGGAAATAAATCTGTTGCACAGCAATTATAAAGTAGTCAGAAGAGACCGGCCCAACTCTATTAATGGGGGTGGTGTCGCTCTCTTTATTAAGAACAATATCAAACATAAAGTTGTATACAGTGGTGTAGTGCGGAGGTTCCAGATACTGGAGGCCTGCATCGCATGCATCCCTCTCCATAGTGGAAGGAAGTTATACGTGGTGTCGGTCTACGCTTCTGGTGACCGCTCAAGCCCTCTATTTATAGCAGAGCTCGACTTGCTCTTTCAATCCCTTAGGCTGGATTCGGAGGAAAATTATTATATATTGGCTGGCGATCTTAACGCCAAACACGCCCATTGGGGGAATCGCGAACCCAACCCCAGAGGAACCCAGCTTTTCAACTGGTATGTTCAGCACAATAGCGAGTATAGACTCGATTTGAAGGCCTCTGAGACGGCGTCGTTTCCTCGCAGCGGCTCGTTCTTGGACCTTCTGTTGCTAGACGTTAGGTTGCATCACAACCACGCTGACAGACAAACGGTAAACTGTCTGAACACATTCGTGTATGACAGCGACCATTACGGACTTAGTGCCGAAATAACGATCCCCAACGAAGTTGCGGAACTGGAGGAATTTGTCCATACGTACTCTTACAATTATAGTAGGACGCGTTGGACACGCTTCTCCAGAGTACTGACGAGAGCACTCTCCTCAAACGCTCTCAACGTACCGTCCAATAGAAACCTGTCGAACGAGGAGATTGACAGGTATCTAATCCAAATGGACGAGACCATAAAACGAACGATGGACATTACGATACCTAGGTATCGACATACTGACAACAGTGACATGTTCCGCAATGCGACAATTGGCGTACTTCGTGAGCACAAGAGTAGACTGCTGTCAAGATTAAAAACCTTGTACAGACGGTTCACTGATAGCCACAACTGGAAGATTAGGACCCTGAAGTCGCTAATTAAAAATGTCAAAGTTTTAATTGCTCAAAACTACAGACTTGCTGTAAACCTGCACTGGAACAATAAGATTCGGGCTGTAAATTCCAGCGACCCGAGCATGTTCCCGCAGATAAATAAAATATTCAGAAGCAAAAGGCATAGCGAACTTCCGAGTCTTATGATTCCCAGATCTACGGACAATGAACGTCTATTAGCAACAGCTGGTATAGATTCAAGTAACGCAGTCCTTGACGACAACTTCTTTGTGATCGAAGATCCGCAGGAGAAAGTTGAAACATTGGGTGCGATTTTTCAGGAAGTGTATAAGGTGAATGATAGTATTCGCCCCAACCACGACCTGGAAAATCGCGTCCTGGTGCGGAACTTCTACCTTCGTCCAGATATTGAGCACTGGCGATCTGAGAACAACGGCTTCGTCGTCTTCAATGACGACAACATGGCAGATAATGCCATCGCCATTGAACGGGAACACCCTCCGTTTATATCGAAGATGGAGCTCCAAGCGATCTTCGAATCACTTAAGAAGAAGAAGTCAGTTGGGATCGACGGAGTATCAAACATTGTGCTTCGACACCTTCCTCTGGAGGCGGTGAGGGTTTACACTATCCTGTTTAACAATGCACTGAATAATGCACATTATCCGGAGCATTGGAAGACAGCGGTGGTGCATCCAATCCCGAAACGGGGTAAGGACTCCTAAAATCCGGGCAATCTCCGGTCAATAAGTCTCCTTCCGAACATCAGCAAGGTATTCGAGAAGGTGATCAATAGAGTCCTGCTAAAATGGGTTGAGGACAAAAATATAATTCCGGATAATCAATTCGGTTTCAGGGCGGGGCATGACACTATTCATGCCGCGTCGAAACTCGTATCAGATATCCTATGGAATAAAGGTAAAAACCAATGCACGGGTGCCTGCCTGGTCGACTTGGAGAAGGCCTTCGACACCGTCTGGCTAGAAGGTCTTTTCTATAAGTTGAATGGGCTGGGCATCAACAAACCACTGTTATACCTTTTAGTTTGTATGCTTACCGGTAGGCGGTTCGTCGTGAAAAACGGCAATGTGACCTCTACCGGTATATTTAGAGTCAAAAACGGTCTACAACAAGGAGCGGTTAATTCGCCGATCTTGTTCAATATTTACACGAGCGATCTCGTAGGTTCTCTTCGCCACGCAATTGCGTACGCAGATGATTTGGTTGCTTACAGAACAGCTCCGAATATTGAGGTTATTGTCATCCTCCTGCAGCGTGACTTTGAGTCGATCCAGAGTTATTGCGACGATTGGAAATTGAAGATCAATTTTCAGAAGTCGGAAACTATTCTGTTTAGAACGCCGTTGTATAAGGCCTCAAGGGATACTAGACAGAATTGGTGAAAGTTTTCAATCGTTGGACAGCACGGGCAGCCACTGGCATGTCGAAGTGTAGTCAGGTACCTAGGGATCTGTTTGGATCAGTATCTATATTTTAACAAAAATGTAGATGCTGCGCTGAAGAGAGCCAGAGGCGCTTTTGCCCTTACAAAGAGACTGTTTTACAGCAGCCAACTCGATGCGAGGGTGAAGGTTACTTGCTACATGGCCCTTATCCGGCCAATGCTTGTCTATGGTTGCCCCTTGTGGTTCAACGTGGGCGTCAGCGCTATGGAAAAGATTCGGATGTTTGAGAGGGCTTGCCTTCGCCTTTATCGAACTCCAGAGTCCGAGTACAAAAAATTCTACCCAAATGAGGTTTTATATAACAAGGCGAACTTGATAAGAGTGGACAATTTCCTGGTGAAGTTGATTAGAAGTCATACTGCGAGAGCGATTAACTCTATCAATAACCTTATCTCCGGGGCTTATTACCCCAATAAAACGTACCATGAAAAGGTACGACATACTGGTTTCGTACCCCCAGAAGCATTCGTCTACCTTGATCAGATCGGCCTGATACAAGGCAAAGAAGCGGTTCCGGTTATCTATCACATCGCTCGTAACGTTGTTGATGGGCGACTCAACTACGACCGAACTGTCGCCGAGTTGAGCGCCGAAAACCGTCTCCGGTTCAGTAAGTCCCTCTCCCTCCGAGACATTGCTGTCTGTAGACGTGATCACCGAAAATATTGGTGGTTGAGTGGGAACGAGGGAGCTACCTCCTCGAATCCTCTAGACCCGGGTTAGTTTGGGGGTTACTTGTGATAGTCGGCTAAGCACCGGATGGGGCGCCTGTCCCCGTCCAAGAACCTACGGCCGGCTCACCTACTTTAGGCTAGGTTAGGTTAGGGTAGTTACTAAGGAAAATTTATATTTTTTATAAAAAAAAAAAAAACCGCATAAACAATAATTAGTTATATATAGGCTTATATATATTAACATAATCGAAAAAAATGCGGCAAAAAAAAACAAAAAAAATGTTAGATAATAATCAAATATATTAAGTATATTTTTTTATTATTTATAACTTAGTTCGTAGTTAGTTTTTAAGTTATTTTAAGGTAGTTTAAGATAAAAAAAGTTTAGTAACTAAGTTTTTCGTTAAAAAGTTTTTTCTTAATATAAGCATAATGTTTTCGTATGGAAAATAATAAAGTTTTTAGACGTCGAAAGACAGATAGAATAAGTTTAGGTTAACTTAGAGCGCCAGCGAAGGGCCAGTAAGAAATAATGAATTGATTTTAGTTAAGCTAGTTTTAAGCGTTTTGTCTAGTTTTTTAAGTTTTTTTTCGAATTAACAATAAAAATGCATAAAAAAAAAGAGTTCCAAGCTAAGAACCAGCAGGTTCAGGGTTCGAGACCCAGTGCGGGCCATTCCCCTTTTATTTTTTGTTCTCGCCCGTGTTTTCCCAGCTAGTACCATTACGCTAGGAAAGTGAGCGAGGGCAATGTATGGACGAGAACGGGCAGTCCGCTGACCTAGTAGCGGACTGCGGGAACCAACAACCGGTGGACGCAGAATTACTCCACCAACAAACGGTGCCTAAAGAGTTCACAGCCAAAAGGAGAAAAAAGCGAATCTCCACAAGTGCGAAGAGACGCAACACTAACGCGTCTCATGAAGTACTGCAAAATGCAGCGGCTACGTCATCGAACGAGACAGCAGCCGAAGACGATGAGGAAGACGCATTTTCATATGTGTCAGACGGGAGGGAGTGGCGGTTCGCATTAAGCAGCGGCAGCTTCGAGTCAATGCCCTCCGACACAGAAGATGAAGTGGAAGCCATAATCCGCTCTAAACAAGCCAAAGTCTCCAAACTGAGAGAGGAGACGGATAGGCTGATTCGAGAAATTAGAGAGTTGCGCCCTCCACAAGGCGGAGGATTGCCCGCTTGGGAAAGAGGGAGCAGCTGACAAAAGTCAGGTCAAGTGCGCACTCTGCGGGAACGCTGGGCACACCGCCAACTATCGGGGTTGCCCTAAGTTCCAGGAGCGGAAAATAATAGCGGTTCTGCAGAAGCAGCCCCCAGTGAAAATTCCACTCGGGGCAACCATACCCGTCACACCCGAAGTGACTTTCGCCCAAATGGCGTCTGGCAGGGTAAACACGGAAAAGCAGCAACTACCAAAGGTAGCGCCGCAAACCTCAGTGCCTAGAGCACACGGTCCAACGCCTGATTGGAAAACATCCATTGAAAGGCGTATGGAATCGTTAGAGATGCAGGTTGCCAAAATTCTGGCGCTCCTGCAGAACCCAGCACGTCACCAGTCCTAATGGCTGCGCAGACGGGGAGTACTTTTAAGATCCTTGCAGTGAATGCAAATTCATTGATAGGGATCCCTCGAAAAAACGAGCTCTATAGATTGTTGGATGACCAAAGCCCAGAGCTATGTCTGATTAGCGAAACCAAGCTAACTCAGAGAGGCATATTGGAGCACAGCAAATACAATGTTATTAGAAGAGACCGGCCTAACTCCAATGGTGGAGGCGGTGTTGCGATCTTCATAAAAAATTACATTAAACACAAAGTAGTGTATAGTAGTGATGTGCGACGGTTTCAGGTGTTGGAGGCCTGCATTGTTTGCATTTCTCTCCGTAGCTATTTGCGGTGTCGGCGTGCTCCTCCGGCTCCTTCAGTTCCAGTACAACTATTTCAGAGCTCGATTCACTCTTCCGATGTCTAAGTCTGGACTCGGGATAGAACTATTTCATTTTGGCCGGGGACTTAAAAGCCCGTCATGGATATTGAGGAAACACAGATTCCAACGACAGAGGGAACCTGCTTTACAGCTGGTTTTGCTTGCACAGTGTCGAGTATAGACTCGATCTGAAAGCAACAGAGATCTCGTCCTTCTCCAGAAGCGGCTCGTTCTTGGATCTCCTGCTGTTTGACGCAAGACTGCAGCTGACAGACACAAACGTTAAACTGTTTGAACACTTTCGTGTATCTCAGTGACCATTGCGGACTCAGTGCGGAATTCAAGATCCCCAACGACATTGCGGAATTAGGAGAGTTTGTTCAAACGCATACCTACAATTACAGTAGGGCGCGTTGGCCACGCTTCTCCCGACAAATGACTCGAGCACTCTCTTCGAATGCACTCCACATTCCGTCCAATAGAAACTTGTCAAACGAAGAGATTGACATGTATCTACTTCAATTGGACGAGACAATCAAACGAACTATGGACAGTACAATACCACGGTATACACGAACTAACAACGAAAACTTTTACCGCAAAGCGACAATTGACGCATTACACCAACAAAAAAGTAGACTCCTGTCAAGATTAAAAACCTTGTACAGGCGTTTTACTGACAGACGCAGCGAGGAAGTTAGGACACTGAAATCGCTCATTAAGAATGTACAGACTTTACTTGTACAGAACTATAGAGTTTCTGTGAACACATACTGGAACAACAAGATTCGGGCTGTTAGATCTAACAACCCTAGTATGTTTCCACAGATAAATAAATTCTTTCGAAAGAAAAATAGCGATCTTCCGTGTCTTAAGCTTCCCAGGACAACAGACAACGAACACATACTGACTACAGCAGGTATTGATCCCAATAACGCCGTACTCGACGATGACTTCTTTGTGGTAGAAGATCCGCAAGAAAAAGTTGAATTACTAGGCGCAGTTTTTCAGGAAGTGTACAAGGTGAACGTGAGTGTTCGCCCGAACCACGTTTTGGAAAACAGCGTGCAAGCTAGCAACTCTCAACTTCGAGAAGATCTGCAGCAATGGCGATCTGAGAACAACGGATTTGTCCAGTTCAGTGACGAAAACATGGCAGACAATGTCATTGCCGACGAAGGGGTTCATCCCCCGTTCATTTCGAAGGCAGATCTTCAAGCGGTCTTCGCATCAATAAAGAAGAAAAAGTCAGTTGGAATCGACGGGATCTCCAACATTGTGCTAAGACACCTCCCCCTGGAAGTGGTCACTATGTACACAATCCTTTTTAACAATGCTCTGAATAATGCACATTATCCGGAGCATTGGAAAACCGCGATTGTGCAACCCATATCCAAGCGAGGAAAAGATTCTTCGAATTCGTGCAACCTCCGGTCAATTAGTCTCCTTCCGAACATCAGCAAGGTATTCGAGAAGGTGAGAAATAGAGCTCTGATCAACTGGACAGAGGACAGACATATAATTCCGGATAACGAATTCGGCTAGGCATTAGTAAACCACTGCTGTACCTTCTGTATAACATGCTTACCGGTAGGCGGTTCGTAGTCAAGAATGGCAACGTGACCTCTACAGGTATTTTTGAAGTTAAAAATGGTCTCCAACAGGGTGCCGTTAATTCGCCGATCCTGTTCAACATTTTCTTGAGCGATCTGATAAGTTCTCTTCCGCACGCTATTGCGTATGCCGACGACTTGATCGTGTACAGATCAGGCAAAAAGATTGAGGACATCACTACGCTCATGCAGTGTGACTTCGACTCATTCATGAGAGATTGCGATGACTGAAAGTTGAATATCAACTTTCAGATGTAGGAAGCCATTCTGTTCAGGACTCCGTTGTATAAAACTTCATCGGACACGAAAAAGAATTGGCGAAAGTTCTCAATTGTTGGACGGCACGGGCAACCACTGGCGCAAAAGATTGTTGTCAGATACCTGGGGATCTGGCTAGATCAGTATCTATATTTTAACAAACATGTAGATGCTGTTCTAGCCAGGGCCCGAGGCGCTTTCGCCCTTACAAAGAGACTGTTTTACAACAGTCAACTCGATGCAAGGGTAAAGGTAATCTGCTACATGGCCCTCATACGGCCAATGCTCACATATGGCTGTCCCGTGTGGTTCAACGTGAGTGCAAGCTTGATGGAAAAGATTCGGGTGTTTGAGAGGGCATGTCTTAGGTCTTGCCCTCGCCTTTACAGAACACCAGAGTCCCAGTACAGAAAATTCTACTCCAATGAGGTCTCATACAACAGGGCCAACCTGATAAGAGTGGAAAATTTCCTGGTGAAGTTGATTCGAGGTCACACTGCGAGAGCGATGAACTCGGTTAATAACTTGATCTTCGGGGCTTATTACCCCAACCCACTGTACCACGAAAGGGTACGTCACAGTGGCTTCGTCCCTCCGGAAGCATATCTCTACTTTGACAAACACGGCTTGATACAAGACAAGAATGCGGTACCGCTTCTGTTTCACATAGCCAGGTCAACTGTGGGTGGGCGACTCAACCACGACCGTTCCGTTGCACAACGAGCTGAGGAGGGCCTCCTCCGGTTCAGTACAGCGGTCTCGAGCCGGGATGTGCGAGATGTTGCAATGCAACATCGAAAATTTTGGTGGGTGGAGAGCGAAGGAACTTCAGCGTCGAACCCTTTAGACCCGGGTTAGAACGGGTACTGAGTACCCCCTTATGGGGAGCAGTCGGTCTCTGTCTTCCGGTGGAATAGATGGTAATCTAGAAACCGCAACCTAGGGCCGACTTACATATCGTAGGGTAGTTTTAAGGTAGTTTGTAAGTTGTATGTATGTATAAATTAAAAAAAAAACAATAAAAAAATCACAAAAAAAAAATTAAGTATACACATTCGTACACTGAGTGTACTTATGTTTCAGTCGTTCACGGACCGTTGAACTGTGCAGAAGTGTTTCCATAAAAAAAGTCATCTGATATCATTTAAGACAGAGAAAGTGTAAAAGTGACTCGAGGATCCGCAACAAGCGCGTAGCCTAGAGCACAGACCCGCAAACCAGCTGGTGCTGAGTTCGAAACTCAGTCCAAACACACTATTTTTTTTCTTTTTTTCGGTTCGCGCTTTCCATCAAATGCATAGTGCATAGGAAAGTAGTGGAGTGCAAAGCATGGAGGAGAAGGGGCAGTCCGCTCGCCTAGAAGCGGACTGCGAGAACCAACAACCGGTGGCTGAAGTATCACGCCACCAACCAACGGTGCCCGTAGAGGGTACTGCGAAGAGGAGGAGGAGAAAACAGACCTCCACCAGCTCAAAACGACGCTACATTAACACGTCAGACCAGCCAGAAGGGAAAGGGAGTGCAGCGTCTTCGTCTTCGTACGAGACCGATAGAGAAGACGATGCATATTCGTATGTTTCGGAAGAGAGAGAGGGGAGATTCACGGTAAGCAGTAACAGCTTCGAATCGGTGCCCTCCGACTCCGAGGAAGAAATGGAAGCCATAATTCGCTCCAAAGAAATGAGGATCGCTGATCTGAAGGAAGAGACACAGAAACTGCGTCAAGAGATCAGAAAGCTTCGTGAGAGTAACCTCGCAAGAAGAAAGATGGAAGAGGAAGAAATCGCAATAAAAACCAGGCAACAACAACAACAGTTGCCAGTACCGAGTCAGCTGCAAACACAAAAGCAGCAACAACACCATCCAGCAGCAGCAACACAAAAAATGCTGCAACCACAATCAGCCGTTCTTCAGCAACTAAATAAAAAAACTCAGCAACAACAGCAGAAGAAGAAACAACAGACAGACATCCAACAACTTCAGAAACCAGCAAAACAACAGCAGAAGAAGCAGAAACATGCAACAATTGAACAACAGCAGCACCCAGCAGCACACCAGCAACAACATGTGCAGAAGAAGAACGAAAAAGTGCCACCTATTAACTTGCACAAGGTTGATGTCATCCAGACTGCTCAGGTATGTAGGTCGGCAATAGGTAGTGGTAATTTTAGTATAAGGAAAAATAAAGGTTTCGAGAAATACTCCATAAAATGCAAAACAGTAGAGCAGCATAAAGCCCTAAGAACGTGTCTAAAGCGCTCGAAGACGGAGTTCTTTTCCTTTACACCAAAAGGAGAAAAACCCCAGTCAATATTGTTGAAGATCGCCGCACCGCTAGAAGCGGATGAGATTTTCCAACTGCTCAAAGAGCAAGTGTGCGATGGTCTCGAGTTCGTCGGGGTCAAGTTCTTCACCACAGCTAAGGCAAGAAGAGAGGGACGGAAATTACCGTTCTTCATTGTACAGCTGTCTCCCAACAGCAAGCGAGATCAGCTAAATGAGATTGTTACTCCAGCTGACTACGATTGCTTCTGGGAAAGCATAAGAAGGCGCGACGGCATAATACAATGCGCTCGCTGCCAAAGGTTTGGGCACGCCGCGTTGAACTGCGAAATGCAGCCTCGATGCGTGAAGTGTAGTAAAAGCCACAAGGCGGAAGAATGCCCGCTGGGGAAAGAAGGAGTAACTGACAGAAGTCAGCTCAAGTGCGCACTCTGCGGGAACGCTGGGCACACCGCCAACTATCATTCATCATTTTCATTTTGATACATTTTTATTTTGAATTCATAACAAACTTACGTACTAGACAAAAATGCTTAAAACTAGTTGGACGGGCACTTGATCTATATTCTAACTTACTGGCCCTCGGCGGGCACTCTAAGCTAAACTTAATCTTAATCGATTGTCTTTCGACCTAAAATTACATTTCATTTAACTAACTACTTCATTATCTGTACTACTTATTATTAAGAAAAATTTTAAAGAAAAAACTTAATAAATGAACGTTTTTTGTTTTAGTTAAAACTTAAATGCTAACTTACATACTACCTTAAAATAACTTAAAACTACCTTAACTAAGCATACACACATGTATACATGCGTGTATAATACTATACGCACATATATACATGTGTGCACCTAACCTATGTACACATGAGTACATTCAATGTACAATTGTGTATACTTAGATTTTTTTTTGTTTTTTTTTTTTTTTTTTTTTTTTTTTTTTTTTTTTTTTATATGTACAGCTTACAACTAACTTACACTAAGTTTGTAAGTCGGCCATAGGTAGCTGAATCAAATCCCGCTGACCGACTACTCCTTTTGAGGAGATCTGTACTGCCCATTCTCACCTGGGTCTAAAGGGTTCGACGAGGGAGTTCCCTCTATCAGCCACCAAAACTTTCGATGTTGCAACGCCACATCCCTCTTATCACGACTTGACACCGCCATACTAAAGCGGAGGAGATCTTCCTCAGCTCGTTGTGCGATGGAACGGTCGTAGTTGAGTCGCCCATCCACAGTTGAACGGGCGATGTGAAAGAGGAGCGGTACCGCATTTATGTCTTGTATAAGACCATGCCTATCAAAATGGAGGAATGTCTCTGGGGGGACGAAGCCAGTGTGACGTACCCTATCGTGGTACTGTGTGTTGGGGTAGTAAGCCCCGGAGATCAAGTTATTGACCGAGTTCATCGCTCTCGCAGTGTGACCTCGAATCAACTTCACCAGGAAATTGTCCACTCGTATCAGGTTGGCCCCGTTGTATAAGACCTCGTTGGAATAGAATTTTCTGTACTGGGACTCTGGTGTTCTGTAGAGGCGAAGGCAAGCCCTAAGACAAGCCCTCTCAAACACCCGAATCTTTTCCATCAAGCTTGCACTCACGTTGAACCACACGGGACAACCATAGGTGAGCATTGGCCGTATGAGGGCCATGTAGCAGATTACCTTTACCCTTGCATCGAGTTGGCTGTTGTAAAACAGTCTCTTTGTAAGGGCGAAAGCGCCTCGGGCTCTGGCTAGAGCAGCATCTACATGTTTGTTAAAATATAGATACTGATCTAGCCAGATCCCCAGGTATCTGACTACAATCCTTTGCGTCAGTGGTTGCCCGTGCCGTCCTACAATAGAGAACTTTCGCCAATTCTTTTTCGTATCCGCCGAAGCTTTATACAACGGAGTCCTGAACAGAATGGTTTCCGACTTCTGAAAGTTGATATTCAACTTCCAGTCATCGCAATCTCTCATGAATGAGTCGAAGTCACCCTGCGCGAGCGTAGTGATGTTCTCGATCTTTTTGCCTGATCTGTACACGATCAAGTCGTCGGCATACGCAATTGCGTGCGGAAGAGAACTTATCAGATCGCTCAAGAAAATGTTGAACAGGATCGGCGAATTAACGGCACCCTGTTGGAGACCATTTTTTACTTCAAAAATACCTGCAGAGGTCACGTTGCCATTCTTGACGACGAACCGCCTACCGGTAAGCATATTATATAGTAGGTACAGTAGTGGTTTACTAATGCCTAGCCGATTGAGCTTATAGTAAAGTCCTTCTAACCATACGGCGTCGAAGGCCTTCTCCAGGTCAATCAAGCAAGCCCCCGTACATTGTTTCTGGCTCTTGTTCCATTGGATATCCGACACCAGTTTCGACGCGGCATGAATAGTGTCATGCCCCGCTCTGAAACCGAATTGGTTATCCGGAATTATATGTTTGTCCTCTGTCCAGTTGATCAGAGCTCTATTTATCACCTTCTCGAATACCTTGCTGATGTTCGGAAGGAGACTAATTGACCGGAGGTTGCACGGATTCGAAGAATCTTTTCCTCGCTTGGATATGGGTTGTACAATCGCAGTTTTCCAATGCTCCGGATAATGTGCATTATTCAGAGCATTGTTAAAAAGGATTGTGTACATAGTGACCACTTCCAGAGGAAGATGTCTTAGCACAATGTTGGAGATCCCGTCGATTCCAACCGACTTTTTCTTCTTTAGTGATTCGAAGACCGCTTGAAGATCTGCCTTCGAAATGAACGGGGGATGAACCCCTTCGTCGGCGATGACATTGTCTGCCATGTTTTCGTCATTGAACTGGACAAAGCCGATGTTCTCAGATCGCCATTGCTGCAGCTCTTCTCGAAGTTGAGAGTTGCTAGCTTGCACGCTGTTTTCCAGGTCGTGGTTCGGGCGAACACTCACGTTCACCTTGTACACTTCTTGGAAAACTGCGCCTAGAACTTCAACTTTTTCTTGCGGATCTTCGACCACAAAGAAGTCATCGTCGAGTACGGCGTTATTGGGATCAATACCCACTGTAGTCAGTATCTGTTCATTGTCCGTCGTCCTGGGAAGCTTAAGCCACGGAAGATCGCTATTTTTCTTTCGGAAGAATTTGTTAATTTGTGGAAACATACTCGGGTTGTTAGATCTAACAGCCCGAATCTTAGTGTTCCAGTACGTGTTTACAGAAACTCTGCAATTTTGCACAATTAACGTTTGTACATTCTTAATGAGCGATTTCAGTGTCCTAACTTCCTCGCTGCGTCTGTCAGTAAAACGCCTGTACAAGGTTTTTAATCTTGACAGGAGTCTACTTTTTTGTTGGTGTAGTGCGTCAATTGTCGCATTGCGGTACAAGTTTTCGTTGTTAGTTCGTGTATACCGTGGTATCGTACTGTCCATAGTTCGTTTTATTGTCTCGTCCAATTGAATTAGATACATGTCAATCTCTTCGTTTGACAAGTTTCTATTGGACGGAATGTGGAGCGCATTTGAAGAGAGTGCTCGAGTCATTTGTCGGGAGAAGCGTGGCCAACGCGCCCTACTGTAATTGTAGGTGTGCGTTTGGACAAACTCTCCTAATTCCGCAATGTCGTTGGGGATCTTGAATTCGGCACTGAGTCCGCAATGGTCACTGAGATACACGAAAGTGTTCAAACAGTTTACCGTTTGTGAGTTTGTGTCTGTCAGCTGCAGTCTTGCGTCAAACAGCAGGAGATCCAAGAACGACCCGCTTCTAGGGAAGGACGAGATCTCTGTTGCTTTCAGTTCGAGTCTATACTCGACACTGTGCAAGCAAAACCAGCTGTAAAGCATGTCCCCTCTGTCGTTGGAATCTGTGTTTCCCCAATATCCATGACGGGCATTTAAGTCCCCGGCCAAAATAAAATAGTTCTCTTCCGAGTCCAGACTTAGACACCGAAAGAGTGAATCGAGCTCTGATATAGTAGTTCTGGAACTGAAGGAGCCAGAGGAGTAGACCGACACCGCAAATAGCTTCCTCCCGCTACGGAGAGAAATGCAAACGATGCAGGCCTCCAACACCTGAAACCGTCGCACCTCACTACTGTATACTACTTTGTGTTTGATATTATTCTTAATGAAGATCGCAACACCGCCTCCACCATTGGAGTTAGGCCGGTCTCTTCTAATAATATTATATTTGCTGTGCTCCAAAATGCCTCTCTGGGTTAGCTTAGTTTCGCTAATCAGACATAGCTCTGGGCTTTGATCGTCCAACAATCGATATAGCTCATTTTTTCGTGGGACCCCTATCAATGAATTTGCATTCACTGCAAGGATCCTCTAACCGATCCATACGCCTTTCGATGGAAGATTTCCAGTCGGGCGTTGGCTCGTGTGCTTTTGGCACTGAGGGTTGCGGTACCTTAGGTACTTGCTGCTTTTCCGTCCTCCCCATGACGGACGCCATTTGGGCGAAAGTCACTTCGGGTGTGACGGGTATGGCTGCCCCGAGTGGATTTTTCACTGGGGGCTGCTTCTGCAGAACCGTTTTTGCTTTCCGTTCTTGGAATTTAGGGCAACCCCGATAGTTAGCGGTGTGCCCCGCGTTCCCGCAGAGTGCGCATTTAAGCCGACTTCTGTCAGCTGCTCTTTCTTGCCCCAGAGGACAATTCTCCGAAATGTGGTTCTCGCTACACTTTACGCATCGAGGCTGCATTTGGCAGTTCGACGCGGCGTGCCCGAACCTTTGTATACTTTCCCAAATGCAATCCCAGTCATCTAATGTCTTGATGTCATTTAGGTTACCGGGTTTGCTTGTGGGTGTCATTTGTACAATATAAAAGGGCAATTTCCGCCCCTCCCTCTTAGCCTTTGCTGTGGTGAAGGGCTTGACCCCGACGATCTCGACACCATCACACACTTGCTCTCTGAGCAGTTGGAAAACCCTCTCTGCTCCGAGCGGCACACCTAACTTCAGTAAAATTGACTGAAGTTTTTCTCCCTTTGGGGTAAAGGAGAAGAACTCCGTCGTCGAACGCTTTAAACATGTCCTCAGTACCTTATGCTGTTCTATTGTTTTACAGCGAATTGTATATTTTTCGGCGCCTTTATTTTTTCTAATGCTAAAGTTACCACTACCTATGGCCCTCTTACATACCTGTGCAGTTTGTAGAATGTCTGCCTTAAACACATTTATTGGTGCCCCTTTTCTTTTTTTAATGTCTGCTGCTGTTGCTGTTGTATTGCTGGATGCTGTTGTTGTTGCGCTGCTGAGTGCTGTTGTTGTTGCGATGCTGGGTGCTGTTGTTGTTGCGATTTTGGCTGCTGTTGTTGTTTCGCTGCTGTGTGTTGCTGCTGTTTCTGTCGCTGTTGTGCGTCTTGTTGTTGCTTTTGAAGCTCTGCTGACGTCTGCTTTTTCTGCTTCTTTTGCAGATTTGCAGGTTGTTTATGTTGTTGTTGTTGCTGCAATTGCTTTTGTGGCTGCTCTCGGTCTCTCAACTGTTGTTGTTGAACAGCCCGTCGAGCTCTTTCTTCCTCCTCCTCCTTCTTTCTCCTTGCGAGAGTACTTTCACGAAGTTTCTTAATCTCGTCGAGGAGTTTTTTTGTCTCCTCTCTCAGATCCGAGACTCTCTCTTTTTTCGACCGAATTATGGCCTCTATTTCTTCCTCCTCAGTATCGGTGGGGACTGATTCGAAGCTATTGCTGCTTATCGTGAATCGCCCCTCTCCACCGTCTGATACATAGGAGTACCCGTCGTCTGAAGCAACTTCTTCAGCTGATGACGTAGTCACCGTATTTTTTGTCTGCTCTGGAGAAGCGTTAGTGTTACGTCGCTTTGGACTGTTGGAGGTCTGCTTCTTCCTCCTCTTCTTTGTTGCGCCGTCTAGCGGCACCGCTGGTTGGTGGCGTGATTCTGCCACCGGTTGAATATTTTCACCGCCCGCTATATCGCGAGCGGTCTCCCCGTCCTCCTCCATTGGATATGCTCACTGCTATGCCAGTGCAGTTCGTTGAATTGGCGGAGGAACGTAAAAAAGAAAAAAAAAAGATCAGCGCTCCAACTGGGTCTCGAACCCAGATCCCCTCGGATCGCGGCTGTGACTTCTGCTCACTCGGCTACGCGCTCGTTGCGGATCCCACTGTCCTTTGCACTACTTCACTGTTCTATTTCACTTAAATGTCTTTACTAAGTCGAAACACGTCTGAAGAGTTCAGCGGTTAGTGAACGACTGACACCGCCAACTATCGGGGTTGCCCTAAGTTCCAGGAGCGGAAAACAAAAGCGGTTCTGCAGAAGCAGCCCCCAGTAAAAAAATCCACTCGGGGCAGCCATACCCGTCACACCCGAAGTGACTTTCGCCCAAATGGCGTCTGTCAGGGGAGGCACGGAAAAGCAGCAACTACCAAAGGTAGCGCCGCAAACCTCAGTGCCTAGAGCACACGGTCCAACGCCTGATTGGAAAACATCCATTGAAAGGCGTATGGAATCGTTAGAGATGCAGGTTGCCAAAATTCTGGCGCTCCTGCAGAACCCAGCACGTCACCAGTCCTAATGGCTGCGCAGACGGGGAGTACTTTTAAGATCCTTGCAGTGAATGCAAATTCATTGATAGGGGTCCCCCGAAAAAATGAGCTCTATCGATTGTTGGAAGATCAAAGCCCAGGGCTATTTCTGATTAGCGAAACTAAGCTAACACGGAGTATGCCGTGTCGGCGTACTCCTCCGGCTCCCTCAGTTCCAGTACAACCATATCAGAGCTCGATTCACTCTTTCGATCTCTAAGTCTGGACTCGGAGGAGAACAATTTCATATTGGCCGGGGACTTTAATGCCCGCCACGGTTATTGGGGAAACATGGTTTCCAATAACAGAGGGGACCATCTCTACAGCTGGTTCTGCTTGCACAGTGTCGAGTATAGACTCGATTTAAAAGCCACAGAGATCGCATCCTTTCCCAGGAGCGGATCGTTCTTGGATCTCCTGCTGTTTGACGCAAGACTGCAGCTGGCAGACACAAACGCACAAACGGTAAACTGTCTGAATACTTTCGTGTATCTCAGTGACCATTGCGGACTCAGTGCCGAATTCAAGATCCCCAACGACATTGCGGAATTAGGAGAGTTTGTTCAAACGTATACCTACAATTACAGTAGGGCGCGTTGGCCACGCTTCTCCCGACAAATGACTCGAGCACTCTCTTCGAATGCGCACCACATTCCGTCCAATAGAAACTTGTCAAACGAAGAGATTGACATGTATCTACTTCAATTGGACGAGACAATAAAACGAACTATGGACAGTACGATACCACAGTAATGAAAACTTGTACCGCAATGCGACAATTGACGCATTACACCAACAAAAAAGTAGACTCCTGTCAAGATTAAAAACCTTGTACAGGCGTTTTACTGACAGACGCAGCGAGGAAGTTAGGACACTGAAATCGCTCATTACAGAATTTAATTGTACAAAATTATAGAGTTTCTGTGAACACATACTGGAACAACAAGATTCGGGCTGTTAGATCTAACAACCCTAGTATGTTTCCACAGATAAATAAATTCTTTCGAAAGAAAAATAGCGATCTTCCGTGTCTTAAGCTTCCCAGGACGACAGACAACGAAAACATACTGACTACAGCAGGTACTGACTCCAATAACGCCGTACTCGACGATGACTTCTTTGTGGTCGAAGAACAAACAAAAGTATACACAACTCTACACCTGTGTGTACTGATGTGTATACACTTGTATATGGCATATACATATGCACAAGTATTTTATAAATACTTGTGCATATATATGTATGTATGTTTAATTTAAGGTAGTTATAAGTTATTTTAAGTTAGTATGTAAGTTTTAACTAAAAGCCGTTCAGTTATTAAGTTTTTTTTAAAGTTTTTCTTAATCTTTAGTCATACTGTTATATATGAATTTCCTAAGCAAACTAAATGTTAATTTAAGTCGAAAGACATAGCTTAAGTTTAAGTTTAGCTTAGAGTGCCCGCCGGGGGCCAGTAAGTTAGAAGTAGAAATATTGTGCTGCCAACAAGTTTTTAAGCATTTTTGTCTAGTGTGTAAGTTTATCATGAATAATGGAATAAAAATGAATTTAAAATGAAAAAAAATGAGTGTACCTATGTGTATATATATGTAAATAGGTTAAGTGCACACATGTTTATATGTGCTTATATCTTATATACACGCATGTATACATGTGTGTATGTTTAGTTAAGTTAGTTTTGAGTTATTTTAAGGTAGTATGTAAGTTAGTTGATAAGTTTTATAGAAAAAAAATCAATTCTGTATTTAAGTTTTTTAAATTTTTTCTTAATACTGATTATTTCAGTTAATGTCTTTATTTTTAAACATATGTATAGTTAGGTTAGGTCGAAAGACATAGTAGAAGATTAAGTTTAGCTTACAGTGCCCACCGAGGGCCAGTAAGTTAGAATTAGTAAAAATGTACGTCAAACTAGTTTTAAGCATTTTTGTCTAGTACGTAAGTTTATTATAATTAAGAAATAAAAATTAATTAAAAAAAGGGCCTCCTCCGGTTCAGTACAGCGGTGTCGAGTCGGGATGTGCGAGATGTTGCATTGCAACATCGTAAGTTCTGGTGGCTGGGGAGCGAAGGAACTCCAGCGTCGAACCCTTTAGACCCGGGGTAAAACGGGTAGTGCGTACCCCCTTATGGAGCGCAGTCGGTCTCTGTTATGCGGTGGATCAGATTGAATTCTAGATACCGCAACCTATGGCCGACTTCCATATCGTAGGGTAAGGTAGTTTATAAGCTGTAAATATTTATAAAAAAAACAAAGAATGAAATATCAAAAACAAAAAAAAAAAAAAAAGGTATACACATTGGTACACTGAGTGTACTTATGGGTATACCATTGTACATAGAGTAAGTACATACATATATATATATTCAAGTATCCTCTCTACATGCATGTATATATGTATGTATGTTTAGTTAAGGTAGTTTTAAGTTATTTTAAGGTAGTATGTAAGTTAGAATATAAGTTTTAAAAAAAAAATCGTTATGTTTTTAAATTTTTTATAAAAAATTTTCTTATTATTAACTTGTACATTAGAATTGATAGTTCAAAACATACTTAGTATTACGTCGAAAGGCATATAGAATAACATTAAGTTTAGCTTAGAGTGCCCGCCGAGGGCCAGTAAGTTAGAAGTAGAATTGTACGTCCAACTAGTTTTAAGCATTTTTGTTTATGTAAGCTCATTATGAATTATATAATAAAAATGAATTTAAAATGAAAAAAAAAATGAAAATCGTTGCGCAGGCAAAATCTCTTCATCAAAAAATCGAAGCGGCACCTAGTGAGGACGCAACAATTAAATAAATGGAAGCGTCAACTTTTCACAAAATAAAAGAACAGTACTGCGTTTACTCTTCCACTTTAAAGGCACAGTTAACCACCACAGATAATCAGCAGCAAAATCCGTCACTAAAAAGTTCATTGGCGTCATCAAAATCGCTTTCAGCTGAATTGAGGCTCCCTCCTATTATATCGTTCTCTGGGTCATTTCAACTGTGGCCAGAATTCAAAGGGCTATTTGAAAGTCTAGTCTGTAAAAATCCTTCGCTAACAGATGTGCAAAACTGGACTATCTAAAATCAAATGTGTATGGTGAAGTGGTGGTGGCCCGTGGCGTTGTGGGTATGTGCGTCGACCCCAACCTCGATGTCGCAGGTTCGATTCCAGCTCTGAGCGACGAAAACAAAGCTCAAAGAGTATTTCCTGTCTAGAAAAAGCTTCTCAAACATGGCCGTTCGGATTCGGCATTAAACTGTAGGTCCCTTCCACTCGTGAGAGAACAATAGCACGCACAACCCGAGTGGGTTGCTGAGAAGCTAGGCCCTGGCCCCCTACGGGCTGTAGCGCCACCCATATATATATGGTGAAGTGGAGCGACTACTTCGAAATACATCAATTGCCGACGGCAACTTTGAATCAGCCTGGGCAGCGTTAGTGAAGCGGTATCAAAACCTCCGGTTGCTTAAGGCTAATCAAGTCAAATTATTATTCGAACAACCAGTGCTAACGCAAGAGACATCTGACGGACTTCAACAGTAACTTGACACCACAAATTAAGCCAAACAAGCACTGGAAAATCTTGAAGTGCCAGTAGGCTCATGGGAAGATGTTCTTATCTTCCAGACGGTAGCGAAATTACCAATATACACTCGAGGTCAATGGGAATCATACAATGCGTCTTATGTCGATTATCCGACTTACTGTGTTTTAGAGGATTTTCTACTAATGAGATCACGGACCTTAACTGTGCTAGGACAGTCCTCCTTAACCCAAAATAAGGCGAAACATGAACAAATTCATACCGCCAAGGTACGATCACACAACTCTACCATTGCAAAATGCTCCATGTGTCAGGGTTTACATTCTATTAGGAAATGTTTCAAATTAAAGGCATTAAATCCTAAGAAACGACTTTACATTGCAAGGTAAAATCGATTGTGTATCAATTGTTTGTCAAACGCAAATAACATGTATGTTTAGTTAAGTTAGTTTTGAGTTATTTTAAGGTAGTATGTAAGTTAGTTGATAAGTTTTATAGAAAAAAAATCAATTCTGTATTTAAGTTTTTTAAATTTTTTCTTAATACTGATTATTTCAGTTAATGTCTTTATTTTTAAACATATGTATAGTTAGGTTAGGTCGAAAGACATAGTAGAAGATTAAGTTTAGCTTACAGTGCCCACCGAGGGCCAGTAAGTTAGAATTAGTAAAAATGTACGTCAAACTAGTTTTAAGCATTTTTGTCTAGTACGTAAGTTTATTATAATTAAGAAATAAAAATGAATTAAAACAAGGGCCTCCTCCGGTTCAGTACAGCGGTGTCGAGTCGGGATGTGCGAGATGTTGCATTGCAACATCGTAAGTTCTGGTGGCTGGGGAGCGAAGGAACTCCAGCGTCGAACCCTTTAGACCCGGGGTAAAACGGGTAGTGCGTACCCCCTTATGGAGCGCAGTCGGTCTCTGTTATGCGGTGGATCAGATTGAATTCTAGATACCGCAACCTATGGCCGACTTCCATATCGTAGGGTAAGGTAGTTTATAAGCTGTAAATATTTATAAAAAAAACAAAGAATGAAATATCAAAAACAAAAAAAAAAAAAAAAAGGTATACACATTGGTACACTGAGTGTACTTATGGGTATACCATTGTACATAGAGTAAGTACATACATATATATATATTCAAGTATCCTCTCTACATGCATGTATATATGTATGTATGTTTAGTTAAGGTAGTTTTAAGTTATTTTAAGGTAGTATGTAAGTTTGAATATAAGTTTTAAAAAAAAAATCGTTATGTTTTTAAATTTTTTATAAAAAATTTTCTTATTATTAACTTGTACATTAGAATTGATAGTTCAAAACATACTTAGTATTACGTCGAAAGGCATATAGAATAACATTAAGTTTAGCTTAGAGTGCCCGCCGAGGGCCAGTAAGTTAGAAGTAGAATTGTACGTCCAACTAGTTTTAAGCATTTTTGTTTATGTAAGCTCATTATGAATTATATAATAAAAATGAATTTAAAATGAAAAAAAAAAATGAAAATCGTTTGCGCAGGCAAAATCTCTTCATCAAAAAATCGAAGCGGCACCTAGTGAGGACGCAACAATTAAATAAATGGAAGCGTCAACTTTTCACAAAATAAAAGAACAGTACTGCGTTTACTCTTCCACTTTAAAGGCACAGTTAACCACCACAGATAATCAGCAGCAAAATCCGTCACTAAAAAGTTCATTGGCGTCATCAAAATCGCTTTCAGCTGAATTGAGGCTCCCTCCTATTATATCGTTCTCTGGGTCATTTCAACTGTGGCCAGAATTCAAAGGGCTATTTGAAAGTCTAGTCTGTAAAAATCCTTCGCTAACAGATGTGCAAAACTGGACTATCTAAAATCAAATGTGTATGGTGAAGTGGTGGTGGCCCGTGGCGTTGTGGGTATGTGCGTCGACCCCAACCTCGATGTCGCAGGTTCGATTCCAGCTCTGAGCGACGAAAACAAAGCTCAAAGAGTATTTCCTGTCTAGAAAAAGCTTCTCAAACATGGCCGTTCGGATTCGGCATTAAACTGTAGGTCCCTTCCACTCGTGAGAGAACAATAGCACGCACAACCCGAGTGGGTTGCTGAGAAGCTAGGCCCTGGCCCCCTACGGGCTGTAGCGCCACCCATATATATATGGTGAAGTGGAGCGACTACTTCGAAATACATCAATTGCCGACGGCAACTTTGAATCAGCCTGGGCAGCGTTAGTGAAGCGGTATCAAAACCTCCGGTTGCTTAAGGCTAATCAAGTCAAATTATTATTCGAACAACCAGTGCTAACGCAAGAGACATCTGACGGACTTCAACAGTAACTTGACACCACAAATTAAGCCAAACAAGCACTGGAAAATCTTGAAGTGCCAGTAGGCTCATGGGAAGATGTTCTTATCTTCCAGACGGTAGCGAAATTACCAATATACACTCGAGGTCAATGGGAATCATACAATGCGTCTTATGTCGATTATCCGACTTACTGTGTTTTAGAGGATTTTCTACTAATGAGATCACGGACCTTAACTGTGCTAGGACAGTCCTCCTTAACCCAAAATAAGGCGAAACATGAACAAATTCATACCGCCAAGGTACGATCACACAACTCTACCATTGCAAAATGCTCCATGTGTCAGGGTTTACATTCTATTAGGAAATGTTTCAAATTAAAGGCATTAAATCCTAAGAAACAACTTTACATTGCAAGGTAAAATCGATTGTGTATCAATTGTTTGTCAAACGCAAATAACACTCAAAACTGCACTAGTACAGTCAGTCGCTATCGAAAGAGCTGCAACACATAATATGTGCAAATACTGCACTTGTGAAGGTTGTCACACCCAGTGGCCAACCGGTGATGTTGAGAGCACTTCTTGATCCGGAATCGGTAGCTTCATTGTATCTGTATCTGTTAAACCTCAAGAAGAAACGGAGTCACGTAACCATATTAGCCTTTACAATTTTCTCTAACTTTAACAAGAATTTTAGCTTACAGCTGTCCGCTTTAGTCCTTCCTAGATTAACAGCGGTACTTCCAGTGCATATTATCCCTCGTGACAATTGGAGACACATACAAAACCTTCCGCTAGCAGATCCAAGCTTTAACGTAGCAAACAAGGTTGATATTTTGCTCGGAAGCGATGTCTATCCATTGGTACTTCTCGATGGAATGATAAAAGGCGATCCAGGTACCCCGATGGCCCAAAGGGGGTGGGTGCTCTCTGGTAGCATTGATCCGAGCCTGCAAACTACGGTGAAGTCGCTTCATATCTCTCTAGAAAGTCAGAGGCTAGATGAAATTTTATTGAAGTTTTGGCAATTAGAGAAAGCGGAAAAATCGAAAAAAATTACTGTCAAGGGAAGAGGAGAAGTGTGAAGAGTATCTTTGTCGAACTTATCGGTGACAACCAGACGGAAAGTATGTTGTCCATCTGCCGTTTAAGGAAGGAACATACGCCAATTTAGGGTCGTCAAAGTGCCCAGTCGTTCACAAACCGCTGAACTGTTCGCACGTGTTTCGACTTTATTAAAGCAATCCAGAACTTACAAGCGAAGTGAAGTAGCAAAACCGATATCGGGATCCGCAACAAGCGGGTGTACGTCATCAATCGACACGTCACACGAAGCCGATGCAGAAGATGACGAATACTCGTATGTCTCAGACGGGAGGGAGGGTCGATTCACAGTAAGCAGTATAAGCTTTGAATCTGTGCCCTCTGATACCGAAGAGGAGGTGGAAGCGATTATTCGCGCCAAAAAATCGAGAGTCTCAGATCTAAAGGAGGAGACGAAAAAACTGCTCCAAGAGATTGAAAAACTGAGGGCAAGTAATCTCGCAAGGAGAAGGAAAGAAAAAGAAGAAAGTGTTCTACCATCCGGGGAACAACAACAACTGACAACTCAGCCTCAAAAGAAAATGCAGCAACAACAACAGCAAGCTGTAAGAAAACAAACACCAGCTTCACAACAAATCGAAGCACGCACACAAAAGCCAAAGCAGCAGAACCAACAAGCAGTCCAACAACAACAACTACTACAGCATCAGCAGAAGACAGCGCAACAACAGCAGCAGCATAAGAAGCAGCAAAAAAAAGCAGCACTACCAAAACAGCAGCAGCCAGCAGTTCAACAGCAACAACAACCAGAGAAAAAGGAAAAAGTTCCACCCATTAATTTGCACAAGGTGGATGTAATCCAAACTGCTCAGGTATGTAGAGCGGCCATAGCCACCGGTAATTTTAGAAAAAGGAAAAATAAAGGGTATGAAAAATATTCAATAAGTTACAAGACAGTAGACCAGTACAAAGTGGTCCAAACCTGTCTAAAGCGATCGAAGACGGAGTTATTTTCCTTCACACCAAAAGGAGAAAAACCCCAGTCAATATTACTAAAAATCGCATCGCCGCTCGAAGCTGATGAGATCTTCCAACTGCTCAAAGAGCAAGTGTGCGATGGTCTCGAGTTCGTTGGGGTCAAGCCCCTCACCACAGTCAAGGCAAAAAGAGAGGGACGGAAATTACCGTTCTTCATTGTTCAGCTGTCACCCAGCAGCAAGCGAGATCGGCTAAAGGATATTGCTACATTAGCCGATTACGATTGCGTATGGGAAAGAATAAGAAGGCGCGATGGCATTATTCAATGCGCTCGCTGCCAAAGGTTTGGGCACGCCGCGTCGAACTGCCAAATGCAGCACCGATGCGTGAAGTGCAGCAAAAACCACAAGGCAGAGGATTGCAAGCTGGGGAAAGAGGGAGCAGCTGACAAAAGTCAGCTAAAGTGCGCACTCTGTGGGAACGCTGGGCACACCGCCAACTATCGGGGTTGCCCTAAGTTCCAGGAGCGGAAAACAAAACCGGTTCTGCAGAAGCAGCCCCCAGTGAAAAATCTACTCGGGGCAGCCATACCCGTCACTCCTGGAGTGACTTACGCCCAAATGGCGTGCGTCATGGGGAGGACGGAAAAGCAGCAACTACCAAAGGTAGCGCCGAAAACCTCAGTGCCAAGAGCACACGGTCCAACGCCCGATTGAAAAGCCTCCATTGAAAGGCGGATGGACTCGTTAGAGCAGCAGGTTGCCAAAATTCTGGCGCTCCTGCAGAACACAGCACGTCACCAGTCCGAATGGCTGCGCAGGCGGAGAGCACTTTTAAGATCCTTGCAGTGAATGCAAATTCATTGACAGGGATCCCCCGAAAAAACGAGCTCTATCGATTGTTGGACGATCAGAGCCCAGAGCTATTGTTGATTAGCGAAACTAAGCTAACACGGAGAGGCATATTGGAGCACAGTAATTATAATGTTATCAGAAGAGACCGGCCCAACTCCAATGGTGGAGGCGGTGTTGCGATCTTCATAAGAAATAACATTAAACACAAAGTAGTGTATAGCAGTGAAGTACGACGGTTCCAGGTGTTGGAGGCCTGCATCGTGTGCATTTCTCTCCGCAGTGGAAAGAAGCTGTATGCGGTGTCGGCGTACTCCTCCGGCTCCCTTAGTTCCAGTACAACTATAACAGAGCTCGATTCACTCTTTCGATGTCTAAGTCTGGACTCGGAGGAGAACTATTCCATATTGGCCGGGGACTTTAATGCTCGCCACGGTTATTGGGGAAACATGGTTTCCAATAACAAAGGGGACCAGCTCTACAGCTGGTTCTGCTTGCACAGTGTCGAGTATAGACTCGATTTAAAAGCTACCGAGATCGCGTCCTTTCCCAGGAGCGGATCGTTCTTGGATCTCCTGCTGTTTGACGCAAGACTGCAGCTGACTGACACAAACGTATAAACGGTAAACTGTTTGACCACTTTCGTGTATCTCAGTGACCATTGCGGACTTAGTGCCGAATTTAAGATCCCCAACGACATTGCGGAATTAGGAGAGTTTGTCCAAACGCATACCTACAACTACAGTAGGGCGCGTTGGCCACGCTTCTCCCGACAAATGACTAGAACACTCCGAACTGCGCTCCACATTCCGTCCAATAGAAACCTGTCAAACGAAGAGATTGACATGTATCTAATACAATTGGACGAGACAATCAAACGAACTATGGACAGTACGATACCACGGTATACACGCACGAACAATGAAAACTTGTACCGCAATGCGACAATTGACGCACTAAACCAACAGAAAAGTAGACTCCTGTCAAGATTAAAAACCTTGTACAGGCGGTTTACTGACAGACGTAGCGAGGAAGTTGAAATCGCTTATTAAGAATGTACAAACGTTAATTGTGCAGAATTACAGAGTTTCTGTAAACACATACTGGAACAACAAGATTCGGGCTGTTAGATCTAACAACGCTGTTAGATCTAACAACGAGCTCTATCGATTGTTGGACGATCAGAGCCCAGAGCTATTGTTGATTAGCGAAACTAAGCTAACACGGAGAGGCATATTGGAGCACAGTAATTATAATGTTATCAGAAGAGACCGGCCCAACTCCAATGGTGGAGGCGGTGTTGCGATCTTCATAAGAAATAACATTAAACACAAAGTAGTGTATAGCAGTGAAGTACGACGGTTCCAGGTGTTGGAGGCCTGCATCGTGTGCATTTCTCTCCGCAGTGGAAAGAAGCTGTATGCGGTGTCGGCGTACTCCTCCGGCTCCCTTAGTTCCAGTACAACTATAACAGAGCTCGATTCACTCTTTCGATGTCTAAGTCTGGACTCGGAGGAGAACTATTCCATATTGGCCGGGGACTTTAATGCTCGCCACGGTTATTGGGGAAACATGGTTTCCAATAACAAAGGGGACCAGCTCTACAGCTGGTTCTGCTTGCACAATGTCGAGTATAGACTCGATTTAAAAGCTAACGAGATCGCGTCCTTTCCCAGGAGCGGATCGTTCTTGGATCTCCTGCTGTTTGACGCAAGACTGCAGCTGACTGACACAAACGTATAAACGGTAAACTGTTTGACCACTTTCGTGTATCTCAGTGACCATTGCGGACTTAGTGCCGAATTTAAGATCCCCAACGACATTGCGGAATTAGGAGAGTTTGTCCAAACGCATACCTACAACTACAGTAGGGCGCGTTGGCCACGCTTCTCCCGACAAATGACTAGAACACTCCGAACTGCGCTCCACATTCCGTCCAATAGAAACCTGTCAAACGAAGAGATTGACATGTATCTAATACAATTGGACGAGACAATCAAACGAACTATGGACAGTACGATACCACGGTATACACGCACGAACAATGAAAACTTGTACCGCAATGCGACAATTGACGCACTAAACCAACAGAAAAGTAGACTCCTGTCAAGATTAAAAACCTTGTACAGGCGGTTTACTGACAGACGTAGCGAGGAAGTTGAAATCGCTTATTAAGAATGTACAAACGTTAATTGTGCAGAATTACAGAGTTTCTGTAAACACATACTGGAACAACAAGATTCGGGCTGTTAGATCTAACAACCCGAGTATGTTTCCACAAATCAACAAATGCTTTCGAAAGAAAAACAGCGATCTTCCGTGTCTTAAGCTTCCCAGGACGTCAGACAACGAACGCATACTGACTACAGCAGGTATTGACTCCAATAACGCCGTACTCGACGATGACTTCTTTGTGGTCGAAGATCCGCAAGAAAAAGTTGAAGTACTAGGCGCAGTTTTTCCAGGATGTGTACAAGGTGAATGTGAGTGTTCGCCCGAACCACGACTTGGAAAACAGCGTGCAAGCTAGCAACTCTGAACTTCGAGAAGATCTGCAGCAATGGCGATCTGAGAACATCGGCTTTGTCCAGTTCAATGACGAAAACATGGCAGACAATGTCATCGCCGACGAAGGGGTTCATCCCCGTTCATTTCGAAGACAGATCTTCAAGCGGTCTTCGCATCATTAAAGAAGAAAAAGTCGGTTGGAATCGACGGGATCTTCAACATTGTGCTAAGACATCTTCCTCTGGAAGTGGTCACTATGCACACAATCCTTTTTAACAATGCTCTGAATAATGCACATTATCCTGAGCATTGGAAAACTGCCATTGTACAACCCATATCCAAGCGAGGAAAAGATTCTTCGAATCCGTGCAACCTCCGGTCAATTAGTCTCCTTCCGAACATCAGCAAGGTATTCGAGAAGGTGATAAATAGAGCTCTGTTAAACTGGACAGAGGACAAACATATAATTCCGGATAACCAATTCAGTTTCAGAGCGGGGCATGACACTATTCATGCCGCGTCGAAACTGGTGTCTCCAACAGGGTGCCGTTAATTCGCCGATCCTGTTCAACATTTTCTTGAGCGATCTGATAAGTTCTCTTCCGCACGCTATTGCGTATGCCGACGACTTGATCGTGTACAGATCAGGCAAAAAGATAGAGGACATCACTACGCTCGCGCAGGGTGACTTCGACTCATTCATGAGAGATTGCGATGACTGGAAGTTGAATATCAACTTTCAGAAGTCGGAAACCATTCTGTTCAGGACTCCCTTGTATAAAGCTTCCGCGGATACGAAAAAGAATTGGCGAAAGTTCTCTATTGTAGGACGGCACGGGCAACCACTGACGCAAAGGATTGTTGTCAGATACCTGGGGATCTGGCTGGATCAGTATCTATATTTTAACAAACATGTCGATGCTGTTCTAGCCAGGGCCCGAGGCGCTTTCGCCCTTACAAAGAGACTGTTTTACAACAGCCAACTCGATGCAAGGGTAAAGGTAATCTGCTACATGGCCCTCATACGGCCAATGCTCACATATGGCTGTCCCGTGTGGTTCAACGTGAGTGCAAGCTTGATGGAAAAGATTCGGGTGTTTGAGAGGGCTTGTCTTAGGGCTTGCCTTCGCCTTTACAGAACACCAGGGTCCCAGTACAGAAAATTCTATTCCAATAGGGTTTTATACAACAGGGCGAACCTGACACGAGTGGACAATTTCCTGGTGAAGTTGATTCGAGGCCACACTGCGAGAGCGATGAACTCGGTTAGTTACCTGATCTCTGGGGCTTACTACCCGAATCCACAGTACCACGACAGGGTACGTCAAACTGGCTCCGTCCCCCAGAAGCATTCCTCCATTTCGATAGGCATGATCTTATACAAGACATAAATGCGGTACCGCTCCTCTTTCCCATCGCCCGTTCAACTGTGGCTGGGCGACTCAACCACGACCGTTCCGTCTCACGAAGAGCTGAGGAAGATCTCCTCCGCTTCAGTATGGCGGTGTCGAGCCGTGATAAGCGGGATGTTGCAATGCAACATCAAAAATGGTGGTGGCTGTGGAGTGATGGAACTCCCTCTTCGAACCCTTTAGACCCGGGTTAAAAACGGGCAGTGTGTATCCCCGAATGGGAAAGCAGTCGGTCAGTCTTACGGTGGTAATTTTGCTGCCAAAACCTATGGCCGACCTACATATATTAGTGTTTAAGGTAGTCTTTCAGTGGTACATAAAAAAAAATATATATATATATATATAAATATATATGCACGGGTATTCTTACAAATACATGTGCATATGTGTATATGTATGTTTAATTTAAGTTAGTTATAAGTTATTTTCAGATAGTATGTAAGTTTTAACTAAAATCAGTCCTGCCATTAAGTTTTTTCTTTAATTTTTTTTCTATAATTTTTCTTAATCATACAGTTATGACTTTATTAAGCCAATGTTACTTGAAGTCGAAAGACATAGTTTAAGTTTAAGTTTAGCTTAGAGTGCCCGCCGAGGGCCAGTAAGTTAGAAGTAAGAAACATTGTGCATCCAACTATTTGTTAAACATTTTTGTCTAGTATGTAAGTGTATTATGGATATTGAAATAAAAATGAATTTGAAATGAAAAAAATGATCCAAACTGCTCAGGTATGTAGAGCGGCCATAGGTAATTTTAGAATAAGGAAAAAAGAGGCTGTGAAAAATATTCACTAAGTTGCAAGACAGTAGACCAGTACAAAGTGGTCCAAACCTGTCTAAAGCGATCGGAGACGGAGTTCTTTTCCTTCACACCAAAAGGAGAAAAACCGCAGTCAATATTGCTAAAAATCGCAGCACCGCTCGAAGCGGATGAGATCTTCCAACTGCTCGAAGAGCAAGTGTGGGATGGTCTCGAGTTCGTTGGGGTGAAGCCCTTCACCACAGTCAAGGCAAAAAGAGAGGGACGGAAATTACCGTTCCTCATTGTTCAGCTGTCACCCAGCAGCAAGCGAGATCGGCTAAAGGATATTGCTACATTAGCCGATTACGATTGCGTATGGGAAAGAATAAGAAGGCGCGATGGCATTATTCAATGCGCTCGCTGCCAAAGGTTTGGGCACGCCGCGTCGAACTGCCAAATGCAGCCTCGATGCGTGAAGTGCAGTAAAGGCCACAAGGCGGAAGAATGCAGGCTGGGGAAAGAAGGAGTAACTGACAGAAGTCAGCTCATGTGCGCACTCTGCGGGAACGCTGGGCACACCGCCAACTATCGGGGTTGCCCTAAGTTCCAGGAGCGGAAAACAAAAGCGGTTCTGCAGAAGCAGCCCCCAGTAAAAAATCCACTCGGGGCAGCCATACCCGTCACACCTGGAGTGACTTACGCCCAAATGGCGTCCGTCATGGGGAGGACGGAAAAGCAGCAACTACCAAAGGTAGCGCCGCAAACCTCAGTGCCAAGAGCACACGCTCCAACGCCTGATTGGAAATCCTCCATTGAAAGGCGTATGGAGTCGTTAGAGCAGCAGTTTGCCAAAATTCTGGCGCTCCTGCAGAACACAGTACGTCACCAGTCCTAATGGCTGCGCAGACGGGGAGTACTTTTAAGATCCTTGCAGTTAATGCAAATTCATCGATTGTTGGACGATCAAAGAACAGAGCTATATCTGATTAGCGAAACTAAGCTAACACGGAGAGGCATATTGGAGCACAGTAATTATAATGTTATCAGACCGGCCCAACTCCAATGGTGGAGGCGGTGTTGCGATCTTCATAAAAAATAACATTAAACATAAAGTAGTGTATAGTGGTGAAGTTCGACGGTTTCAGGTGTTGGAGGCCTGCATCCTGTGCATTTCTCTCCGCAGTGGAAAGAAGCTGCATGAGGTGTCGGCGTACTCCTCCGGCTCCCTCAGTTCCAGTACAACTCTTTCCGAGCTCGATTCACTCTTTCGATGTCTAAGTCTGGACTCGGAGGAGAACTATTCCATATTGGCCGAGGACTTTAATGCCCGCCACGGTTATTGGGGAAACATGGTTTCCAATAACAGAGGGGACCATCTCTATAGCTGGTTCTGCTTACACAGTGTCGAGTATAGACTCAATTTAAGAGCTACCGAGATTGCGTGCTTTCCCAGGAGCGGATCGTTCTTGGATCTCCTGCTGTTTGACGCAAGACTGCAGCTGACTGACACAAACGTACAAACGGTAAACTGTTTGAACACTTTCGTGTATCTCAGTGACCATTGCTGACTTAGTGCCGAATTCAAGATCCCCAACGACATTGCGGAATTAGGAGAGTTGGTCCAAACGCACACCTACAATTACAGTAGGGCGCGTCTGCCACTTTTCACCCGACAAATGACTCGAGCACTCTCTTTGAATGCGATCCACATTCCGTCCAATAGAAACTTGTCAAACGAAGAGATTGACATGTATCTAATTCAATTGGACGAGACAATCAAACGAACTATTGACAGAACGATACCTCTGTATAAACGAACTAACAACGAGAACTTGTACCGCACTGCGACAATTGACGCACTAAACCAACAAAAGAGCAGACTCCTGTCAAGATTAAAAACCTTGTACAGGCGGTTTACTGACAGACGTAGCGAAGAAGTTAGGAGACTGAAATCGCTCATTAAGAATGCACAGACGTTAATTGTACAGAATTACAGAGTTTCTGTAAACTCGTACTGAAACAACAAGATTCGGGCTGTTAGATCTAACAACCCGAGGATGTTTCCACAAATCAACAAATTCTTCCGAAAGAAATATAGCGATCTTCCGTGTCTTAAGCTTCCCAGGACGTCAGACAACGAACGCATACTGACTACAGCGGGTATTGATTCCAATAGCAAGTGCATACCTGATGAAAATGATTCGGGTGTTTGAGAGGGCTTGTCTTAGGGCTTGCCTTTGCCTCTACAGAACACCAGAGTCCCAGTACATAAAATTCTACTCCAATGAGGTCTTATACAACAGGGCGAACTTGACACGAGTGGACAATTTCCTGGTGAAGTTGATTCGAGGCCACACTGCGAGAGCGATGAACTCGGTTAATAACCTGATCTCTGGGGCTTACTACCCCAATCCACAGTACCACGAAAGGGTACGTCAAACTGGCTCCGTCCCCCAGAAGCATTCCTCCATTTCGATAGGCATGGTCTTATACAAGACATAAATGCGGTACCGCTCCTCTTTCCCATCGCCCATTCAACAGTGGCTGGGCGACTCAACCACGACCTATCCGTCGCACAACGAGCAGAGGAAGATCTCCTCCGCTTTAGTAT
Source organism: Eristalis arbustorum (assembly GCA_916610145.1). Lineage (NCBI taxonomy): Eukaryota > Metazoa > Arthropoda > Insecta > Diptera > Syrphidae > Eristalis > Eristalis arbustorum. The sequence continues at coordinate 55,377,153 of OU744320.1, read as the reverse complement.
GGTGGCCAGGTTAGAATGAGCAGTACAGATCTCCTCAAAATGAGTAGTCGGTCAGTGTCTTGCAGCTGGATCTGATCCAGCTACCTATGCCCGACTTACAGACTAAGTGTAAGATAGTTGTAAGCTGTACATAAAAATAATAATAATAAAAATAAAAAAAAAAACTTTAAGTATACACATTTCTACATTAAGTGTACTCATGTGTCTAATATTGTACATAGGTTAGGTGCACACATGTATATATGTGCATATATTATTATACGCGCATGTATACATGTGTGTATGTTTAGTTAAGGTTGACTTAAGTTATTTTAAGGTAGTAGGTAGTTTTAACAAAAACAAACGTTCATTTATTAAGTTTTTTCTTTAAAATTTTTCTGAATAATAAGTAGTACAGATAATGAAGTAGTTAATGAAATGAAATGTAGGTCGAAGGACAATAGATTAAGATTAAGTTTAGCTTAGAGTGCCCGCCGAGGGCCAGTAAGTTAGAATATAGATCAAGTGCTCGTCCAACTAGTTTTAAGCATTTTTGTCTAGTACGTAAGTTTGTTATGAGTTCAAGATAACAATGTATTAAAATGAAATTACCACTTCCAGAGGAAGATGCTTTAACATAATGTTCGGGGATGAGCCCCCGTTCATTTCGATTTCAGTGTCCTAACTTCCTCGCTGCTTCTGTCAGTAAACCGCCTGTACAAGGTTTTTAATCTTGACAGGAGTCTACTTTTTTGTTGGTGTAATGCGTCAATTGTCGCATTGCGGTACAAGTTTTCATTACCGTGGTATCGTACTGTCCATAGTTCGTTTTATTGTCTCGTCCAATTGAAGTAGATACATGTCAATCTCTTCGTTTGACAAGTTTCTATTGGACGGAATGTGGTGCGCATTCGAAGAGAGTTCTCGAGTCATTTGTCGGGATAAGCGTGGCCAACGCGCCCTACTGTAATTGTAGGTGTGCGTTTGGACCAACTCTCCTAATTCCGCAATGTCGTTGGGGATCTTGAATTCGGCACTAAGTCAGCAATGGTCACTGAGATACACGAAAGTGTTCAAACAGTTCACCGTTTGTGCGTTTGTTTCAGTCAGCTGCAGTCTTGCGTCAAACACCAGAAGATCCAAGAGCGACCCGCTTCTGGGGAAGGACGAGATCTCGAGTCTATACTCGACACTGTGCAAGCAAAACCAGCTGTAAAGCAGGTCCCCTCTGTTGTTGGAATCTGTGTTTCCCCAATATCCATGACGGTCATTTAAGTCCCCGGCCAAAATGAAATTGTTCAATTCCGAGTCCAGACTTAGACATCGAAAGAGTGAATCGAGCTCTGATATAGTAGTTCTGGAACTGAAGGAGCCGGAGGAGTAGGCCGACGCCGCAAATAGCTTCCTCCCGCTACGGAGAGAGATGCAAACGATGCAGGCCTCCAACACCTGAAACCGTCGCACCTCACTACTGTACACTTCTTTAGATAGATAGATAGATAGATCTTTTTTTTCGCATAATATTGATGACATAAGTATTGTTACCGCACATTTTACAGATTAGAGATGTGATAATATAATATCTTTCTTCCATAATATTTTACAAATAATTATACAAAATTGTGTTTTTCAAAATAATAAGATTTTACTTTGGAGGAAAATACGAAAAAAAAAAACCTCCAATGTGAAAAAGAAAAAAAAAAACAACAAAAGCAAAAGTATGTAAATAAGTGAAATAAATAATAAATAAATAAATAAATAAATAAATAAATATAAATGTAAATAAAAAAATTAATAAATAAATAAATAAATAAATAAATAAATAAGTAAATAAATAAATAAATATATAAATAAATAAATAAATAAATAAATAAATAAATAAATAAATAAATAAACAAATAAATAAATATAACACAGTAACATTGAATAAACAATATAGATTAAGTATCACTTAGAATATTAATTAGCGGGTTTTCAACAAAACTACAGCGTTCTTTGAATTTTAATTGCAGTTTCTGTATCCTATCAAGAATCAATTCAACATTCGCTTTTTTGTGTAAGTCTTTAGTTGAGTGATGCCAAGGCAAATTTAACATCATTTTAAGAAGTTTATTTTGAGATACTTGCAATCTTTTTATGTGACATTTCGAACAGTTACCCCATACTTGACACCCATATAGCATAATGGTTTGAAAAATCACCTTATAAATAATCATTTTATTTTCAAGTGAAAGTAACGATTTCCTATTAATAAATGGGTATAACATTTTTGTTGCTACCCCTACCTTTTTAAGTGTTTTACTAATGTGATCACTGAAAGCAATCCCAGTCATCTACAGTCTTGATGTCATTTAGATTACCGGGTTTGCTTGTGAATGTCAACATAAGGGCAATTTCCGCCCCTCTTTCTTATCCATTGCTGTGGTGAATGGCTTGACCCCGACGACCTCGACACCATCACACACTTGCTCTCTGAGCAGTTGGAAAACCCTCTCCGCTCCGAGCGGCACGCCTAACTTCAGCAAAATTGTCTGAAGTTTTTCTCCCTTTGGGGTAAAGGAGAAGAACTCCGTCGTCGAACGCTTTAAACACGTCCGAAGCACATTATGCTGATCAATTGTCTTGCAACGAATTGTATATTTGTCGGCTCCTTTGTTTTTTCTAATACTAAAGTTACCACTACCTATGTCCCTCTTACATACCTGTGCGGCTTGTAACATGTCTGCCTTGAAGACATTTATTGGTGACACTTTTTCGTTTTTTGATGTCCGCTGCTTTTCCTGGTGTACTGGTGGGTGCTGTTGTTGTTGCGCTGCTGGCTGCTGTTGTTGTTGCGCTACTGGCTTCTGTTGTTGTTGCGCTGCTGGCTGCTGTTGTTGTTGCGTACTGGCTTCTGTTGTTATTGCTGCTTCTATCGCTGTTGTGTGTCTTGTTGTTGCTTTTGACGGTGTGACGTCTGCTTTTTCTGTTTCTTTTGCAGTATAATTTGCTGCATTTGTTTTTGAGGTTGCTCTCGGCCTGTCAATTGCTGTTGTTGTTGCACGATCCGTCGAGCCCTTTCTTCTCCTCCTCCTTCTGTCAGATGTCGATTCCGTATTTGCCTCTTGTGGCCACGCGTTCGTGTAACGCCGTTTGGAACTGTTGGAGGTCTGCTTCTTCCTCCTCTTCTTCGCTGCGCTGTCTAGCGACATCGTTGGTTGGTGGCGTGATTTTGCCACCGGTTGAGCATTTTCACCGCCCGCTATGCCCCGAGCGGTCTCCCCGTCCTCCTCTATTATCAGTACTCACTGCCTATGCCAGTGTAGTATGTTGATTTGGCGGAGGAACGCGAAATTGGAAAAAAAGTCAGTGCTCCAACTGGGTCTCGAACCCAGATCTCTTTGGTTTGCGGCTGTGACTTCTGCTCACTCGGCTGCGCGCTCGTTGCGGATCCCGATCTCTTTTGCACTACTTCACTTTATTGATTCCTTTAAATCTCTTTACTAAGTCGAAACACGTGTGAACAGTTCTTCGGTCAGTGAACGACTGACCATAATAAAGCACAAGGGGAAGAATTATGCTACTCAAACTACTGGAGTAAGAACAAGAACTACAAAAGGTGAATGTCTTCGTCTGGAAGAGAGCCTGGTCATTTGACTAAGGCAGTGTAGAGCACAAAATTTGTCTATTAGCGGAAACGTTTTAAAAGAAAAAGCAAAACAGTTCGCGTCTATTTTAAACATCAAAAACTTTGCGGCAAGTGAAGGATAGCTTACAAATTTCAAGAGATATGGTGTTGTGTTGAAAAACTGTTTGTGGGAAAGTGGAAGTGTTAGTGATGCAGTTTGCTTAGATTGGCACGGTAAGTTGAAGACTTTGACAGAAAACTATGATGCCCGAGACTGCTTCAAAAAATCCGGTTTCATAAAAGAATCTCAAGAAATCAGCCTGTAATTACTGAAGATGCAGAAGCAGCAGTTGTTCCACTGGTTGATATTAGCGTAGTGAGATTTTATGGCATTGTTCAGGATGGCGAAATTTTAAATTCTACAGTTACAAATAAAACAAGCAACGAAAAACATGAGGATGATACATCGCAGTCCTTGGCAGATGTGTCAGTAAAGGTAGCAAGAGACACATTACAATGCTCCTGTCTACAAAACAACTCTGATGAAACAGCATTTCAGACACTATTTCTGATAAAAAAGTTATTGATCAATCTCAGAAAAGTGCTTTGAAGCAAACTTACATTGAAGACTTCTCCCAAAATATAACAACTATATTAGCAGTTATTAAATAACAATTGATTATAACTCAATAATTCGAACTTTTATATTTCTTCTCATGACACTTTCGAACTATTTGATAATTCAAACTCTTATAAATTCGAATTTTGTGTGGGGTCCCATGAGTTTCGAATTATCGAGAGGAGAGAGAGTATTTTGAATTCCATAGATTTTGTTTTCACATTTTATTAAAGTTTCACATTTTTCATTTTTTATTATCGGTAAATCTGCAATATATAACATATCATCTGTATTTTCATATTGTGTTTGTTAAGGTTTCTATTTCAAAATTAGTCAAAATATGTGGGTTTATCTCCACTTATCGCCCAAATTATGGCATGCTCAATATATAATCTCGTCTTTAACAAATCTTATTTTATATCCAATTCTTTCATTACATAATTTTTCATTTTTTCATTATTTTTTAATTCTTTAATAGTTTTATTGGTAAAGTTACTTATTTCACTTATTCTTTCCAGCAGGACTTATTCTTTTGAGCAGGACTTTATCAATCACGATAGTTTTTTTTATTGGTTTTAATCTGTTCAGGATAATTCGAGTTTGAGACAGGTTATCTAAAAGGAGGGGTTAGCTCTGGTGATTGATATTGGATTGAAGATTGCTTGATATGTCGTCGATCAAATTCTCATAAGATCTTAAGTTAATGTCGTGTACTCAAACTGTTGGAATTTAGTCATTCCTGCCTTTATACACGGGAACTGGTGTAGTCCAGCAACTAAACATCTGCCAAACATCCTATTAAATTAGGATAAAATAATAACCTATATTTTTATTTAAAATTCTTGATAAGAATGGAGAGGAGGGAATAGTTAGATTCTGGGGTTATTCTAATTTCGTATGTGACTTGTGCATATTTTTTCCGGATTTTGTTTTTGTTGTTGTATCGAAATTTTCTTCTACTATTTCTTTAGAATAACGTTTTGTCAATTTTGATTCGATTCATTTATTGTGCTTTACGTAAACTATATCTCCGGGATTATACAGTTTAATGATGGGTCTTTTCTTATTGTGGTATTTCATGTCGGCTTTCTGTTTTTTACTAATCGATGTTATTCGTTTTTCTGGCATCGCATGATTCCTGGCAGAGTGGAGTGGAATCTTTCCAATTGCCTTGTTTTTGTATGGGGGATTTTTCATTATCAAAGACTATACATTGAGAGACGTTAAGCTGAAAGATAATGTCTCGGAGAGGCGGTATTACATTTGCGAGCTTTTTATTGGACTACTTTAGCTATTGCAAATTTGGTAAACTCATCTACAGCGGTTAGAACTAAGCTCCTTTCTGTAGAGACCAGGATAGACTGAAATGGCTGTTTCACCGAGTACAGGGTTGTTAGGGTGGTGCTCATATTTATTTGTTTTGCATGTTGAGCATAACTTAGTAAACAGCTTTATTTTTTGGTCATGTCAGGAAAGTAATATCGTTCGATAATCTGTTTTTTATGCTGTAGGCTCTACTGTGAGTTTCTATATTAGTTTTTTCCTGTCTGTCATTAGATGACATATCTTCTACGCGGGTTTGTGCTTATCTTATTTCATCTGCCCTACATTGGACTTACCAGGCTTGTATTGTAAGGTGTAGTCATACTCTTCAAGAATAGCTTTCCACATTTTCATCTTACTATTTGTGTTTGTTTTTTATTGCTAAGAGCAAATGTAAGAGGCTTGTAGTCTGTGTAGATGTTCGCGTGAGCATTACCATAAAGGTAATTTCTTAGCGAGTTGAGGGCCCAAATTATTGCCAACATATCTTTTTCGTTTGTGGTGTAATGTTAGTCAGTTTTGCTCAACGTTCTAGAAATTAAGGTTATAGTACGTTCACCTAGGGATAGCACTGCGCCAATGGCGTAATTCGATGCATCTATAGTGAGCTCAAAGTCCTCTTTGAAAATGGGATAAGCAAGCATAGTATCATGTGAAGCTAGCGAAGATTTAATTTTTTCGAAGGCTTCAATGGCTTCAGGGGTAATTTGAATTAGCTTCTTGCTAGATGCGTTTTTCGAAATGCGTCCATCTTCTTCTCGTAAGAGTGATGAAGGAGGTCTCGCAATTTTCGCATAGTCTTTTACGAAGCTACTTTCCTAAAAGGCCTAAAAATGAGCGGAGATCTTCCAAGGTTTGTGGTTGGGGAAAATCGACTATGGCTTTTACTTTTGCTGCATTTGTTTTGATGCCATTTTGGGATACTATAAAGCTGAGAAATTCGACTTCTGAACGTTCATTTGTTTGATTTTGTTTCTTGGTCCATCGAAAATGGTCATGTAATTTTCTTTGGCATAAAAAACAGCGGACAGTCTTTTAGGCTGTCTAAAATCGCGTGAAAAGATCTTAACGTGGAGAGCAAGAAAAATTTAATTTTTGGTTTTGCAAGGCCGAAAGGGTAGGTTTCGACATGATGAGTTATTTTGGTATTACCACCGACTGCCTTGGCATAGAATGCTTCATCAATCGTAATGGGATTGTCTACGAATTAAGGCTGAATGTAATTCCGATTTGAACCGGTGTCTTTTAGGATTTTCATAATTTTGCCACTCTTCGTCTTTCCTTCGATATAAGGCAGCGAAGAGGTGGTTAACTTAAAAAATTCAGGTCGGTAAATTCATCATCTAGGTCGAATGGGCTTGCACTGTGGTCCATTTCGATGCCAGATTCATCGAGCGTCTGGTTATTTTCATCCAGCTCAGGATTCACTGGTTGTTCATAGTTGTTTGAGGAGTCCGTTTTTATATGGAAATTTGTCTGGTTATTCTGGCGAAATTGATTGGGCTTCTGCACTAGCTGCTGATATCTGGTGCTGAATTCCTTGGCGGGAACTGGTTCGGCTGATTTCTTGTTTGAAAACTCCGGTGGTCGGCTGGTTCCTGTTTGGTAATGGGATTTGCTGAACGAAAAGGTGGGTGTCTTGGTAGGAATGACGAAACTGCATTTTGAGGAAATTGTTGTATTGGTACAAGGGGACGCCTGTATTGTCCGTAACTTTGTTGAAACGAACTACGCGGTGGTGCAACTCGAACATTTGGTTGTGCAAATCTCTTTGGTTGAGAATGGTG